>JAFVLL020016907.1:83386-119225 GCA_021397915.2 Tor tambroides
AACTGATGGAGAAGGGCCTTGTCTAGACTGGTGACCAAGAAGCTGATGGTCACTCTAGTTGAGCTCCATGATCATATATGCAGATGGGAGAAACCTACAGAAGGACAAACATCACTGCAACATTTCACCAATCTTTGCTTTATGGCAGTGTGGCCAGACTCAGTCTTCTCCTCAGTGAAGACACACAAAAACCCACTTGGAATTTGCTAAAAAGCACCTAGAGGACCCTTAGACTGTGAGAAACAATATTCTCTGGTTTGATGAACCTCAATTCTAAGAATCATTTTTGAAGAAAACCAGCTCTGCTCATCACCTGCAGAGTACCATCCAAAAAGTAAAGTGTGGTGGTAGCAGCCTCATGCTGTACGTGGGGCTGTTTTTCAGCGGCAGGGACTGAGGGACTCGTCGGAGTAGAAGAAAAGCTAAGTGCACCAAAATATTGAGATAGCCTTAATGAAAACCCAGTCCAGAGCATTCAGAACCGCAGACTGGGCAGAAGGTTCACCTTCCAAAAACTATAGTGTGTTTAGGGACAATGACCCTAAGCACACAGCAAGAGTGGCTTATAGACAACTCTGTGAATGTCCTTGAGTGGCCCAGCCAGAGCCTGGTCATGAACCCAATCAAATATTTCTGGAGAAACCTCAAAATGTGCATCTGCCCCCATCCAACCCGACAGAGCTTGAGAGGTGAACAGGTGAGGTGAAGAATGGCAGATAATTGCCAAATGCTGATGAGCAAAGCTTGCTGCATCAAATAAAAAAGACTTGAGGCTATAAAGGTGCTTTAGCTAAGTACTGAGTTAAGGGTTTGAATATTTATGCAACATACTTATTTCAGATTTTTTTTTTATTTTTTTTTTTTATAAATTTACAAAGTTGTGACAGTTCTGTTTTTGCTTTGCCATTGTGGAGTGTGTGTGTATATATATATATATATATATATTACAGACTTTTTTTAAACTAAAACTGACAAAAAAATTCACAAGGAAAAAAGATATTATTTTCCCTTTGAATTAATTATTATTTTTTTTTACTTATCCAATTGATAGATTTTTTTTTAATTTTAAGCATGAACTCATTTAATACTTTTTTTTCAGAAAACAAGACCTTAAGATCTTAATTATGCTTCTCAAGGTAATGTATTTTGATTTGTTTAGATTGTAATGAAAAAAACAAAAAACAAGACAAGAATACTAAGAAAATCATTTACTGCAATGTTAACAAGTGTCATGTGACATTTACCTCAAAAAAGTAATTAGATATCCATAGCACAGTAGTTACAGAAACTTTAGAGAACAGCATATGACTAAAAACATAAATATAGTGTTAAATATATGCAGGTCTATGAGGTCTTATGATTGTGTAATGTGTGCAGGAATAAATCTATTTCTGTCAAAAACTTGTTTGGAATCTTTAAAGCACATTTTTTTCAGCAACTATTTAATTGATTATATCTCTACAACGGTTTGAAATCAAAACATAATAATGTTCAGTCTATAAAAAAATTGTTTCATAAGCAAAATTGAAACAATGGTCTGTGATACTAATCCAGATAACTCCGTTCCAATTTAACCCCGGTGTACTAGCTTGTTTTGATATTAAAAAAGAGAAGAAGAGAGCGGTTTGTTGGGAGGAGGATGGAGGGAGAGGAAAATGACGAGGTGGAGGAACAGATGGGTGTACTTGCACTTCCCACAGAGAATCCAAATCAAAGGAAAATAACACCGCCAGCATCCCTTAGTGCTGAATCATCACGCTTCAAACTGTGGACAGAGAAAGAGAACTCAAAAGCAGGAAATTCTTCTCCATCCAGATCAAAATGTCCTTGGTGGACAGCTCAATTTGTTCGATTTGATTTATTTATTTTTTTTCTTTCGCCAACTGACTGAAATGACATATCTGCCATATGACCCATTCATTCCCAGAAGCGCTCTTAGCATGACTAGCTTCCCCTCACAAATCAATCACCAAAGGTTAATTAAGCAATACTGTCTCAAACCGCCTCTCAGGCATATCAAACTTATTTTCTGACCTAATTGTCACTTTGATGACGTGTTTAAGGCGAAGAATTTCAGTGTTTGACATTTCATTAGCTGCATAATTGGAGCAGTTGATTAGACTGACTTTGATACTCAGTGGATCTGCTCTGATCTTGTTCTCCTTAGACACCTTTTCACCAGCTTTCTGGCACTGGTGGGAACTTGTCATCTGCTGGAACTGAAGTGTCAAAACACTGCCTTTTTTATCATTGCTCTTTGTGAATTTTACGTAGTCACATCCAGCAGGCCTGTAACTGGAAGTACATTATTCATGTTGCCCAAAAGCCCTCTCAGAACTCTGTCATGCTCCTCACAGGCTAGGAAAGAGCTTGTCAGTGTTAAATGTATCGTCCTTGTTAAAACAGGGTTTTCTGCTAACAGGAGAATGGTGATCTTTTTATCGCTCATTAAAACATTTCATTGGATACGTACAAGTAGCGCCATAAAAAGTTTTTTTTTCTGCATGTACAATATGCTATATCTTTACAGCCTTGAGGCTCAATAAGTCTCTGTTACACTGTATATAACTTCAGAGAATAATTATAGAGCAGTTTATGTGGTGGTCAAATTTTCCTATTTTCTTGCAAGGCTGCAGAATTCAAAAAGTTCTTTAGACTGACCTACAGTGGACAGCAGGCTATGTAGAGAGAATAAAGAGTGTGGTAACCTTTCTTTGGTCCTCTACAAATGGCAAGAGATCACAAAGAAGGGTATTGGAGTCATGAAACAATCAGCTCCAACTCCTCACTTCAGTCATAACTGTTAAAAGCAACAATGGAAAATCTAAAATAAAACTGTGAGGGATTCAGGTAGAACAGACATTTTTTATGGCCCTATATGGTACCGTCCTTGGACACTATGCACCTAGGCACATGCCAAAATGCTCATCTGGTTTATATAGAACTGAGAGAACCACAGGAGAAAACTAGTAAACTTTTTCTAACACTAAAAGGAAATTTTCACCTCAAGTAAAATACCATGACAAAATATTTTGAATATTGTCCTTGTTACTCTTTTTGAACAAACATGGAAGAGATTACATACCCAAATTAAAGCTGTTGCTTTACAAGAACCCTTTGAATTACAGGCATAACTTACAGCAAAGAAAATACTTGGGAGTTTGGTATTCAAATGTCAGAATTAATTAAAATGGTAAAGGAAAACCGATAGAAAAGCTACATTTACTGGAAAGTGACCTGCAAAGTTTTTATAAAATATTTTTATGAAAAAAAGTGTCATTGTTCTGGTCAGTGATGGGGAAAGTTACTTTTAAAAATAATGCATTACAATATTGCGTTACTCCCTAAAAAAGTAACTTATTGTGTTACTTAGTTACTTTTTATGGAAAGTAGTGCATTACATTACTATTGCTTTACCTTTTCTCATCTGGGGTGGGCTCATATTTCTCTCTTCTGCAATAAAAAAATGAAACAAATGTTTCTGCTTATTAGTATAGCTGAATTGGATCATCGAAGGTTAGCAGCAAAGACGCTCATTAATAAAATGGGATTAAATACATAAAGGATATTTATGTTAACATTTAATTATTGCAGGTTTGCGTCATATTCTGAGTTTGCTTTTCGCTGTTTTTATTGATTTTGAGGAATGCTGAATCTGTATTTGTTCAAGTGAGATGTGTAAATGCATGTTGACATTTAGTCTAGAACTACAGTAACATCATGGCGCACATAATGCCTCTGCACTTCTGATTTCTCTCAACATGGCAACACGAGAGCTGTCAGTCAATACAAGGAAAACTATGTAACTGGCATTGATTATTTCGAGCCGAGTCGAGCTTTATTGTCATTCTGCTACATGTGTGGACGTATAGTGGAACGAAATGTTGTCTCGCAGGACCACAGTTCTACATACTAATTAAACACATACAAGAATAGAAGTATAAGAAAAACAATCGCAAACCTGAATTTGAAAAAGTAACTCAGATATTGAGTTACTTTACTAGTTACTTGAAAAAAGTAATCTGATTACGTAACTCACGTTACTTGTAATGCGTTACCTCAACACTGCTTCTGGTCAGAGCTAAAAGACCACGTCAAAGCCACTTTTTTTTTCTATATGCTTTATACTTTATTCAGATTTATTTATTTATTGCAAAGATACTGATTAAGATTATTATCAGGTATGTATTTACTTTTTCTGCACTGCATTCAGATCATAATACAAAAACTAGCAATTTTTGGATGTTTTATGTCAAACGAGGAGAGAAAACATAAGGAATTCACATTGAAAAAAAAATTCCCATGTTGTTCTGCTGGCACAGATTTCCTGCTAGCTTCTGTGTGGTTTAGACGTGATCAATTCACACTGTTGTATGAGGAATGTGAGGCTTTCTACTGCTACAGTCTGACAGGAAGAATCCTGTTTGCTCAGCTGAGCCTCTGACAGTCACTGAGTGGACACTGACAAATACGTCTGACAGCTCTGATATAAAACATATCTGCCCCGACTTGCTTTATACATATAGAATGTATATATTTTACATGGGTATGTGTGTTTATATAAATACATGTGCAGTTTTTAAGCCCTGAAGAAAAGATGTGAATTGTCCACTGCCATAATGATGATTTTGTCTGAAAACATTACCTCGGTGTCTCTGACAGAACATGCGTATACATATTGTATGAATATCAAAGGGTAGGCACAGGTAAACACGTGTGTGTAACAGGGCGAAGGAAACTACATCTATCCACGCCTGACACACAGTGTATAATTGGATATGACAAAGTTCAGCATTGCTGGAGGGAGAGATTAAAAGCACATCAGCGAATGTAGCCCCTTGGAAATGAATTGATTATGACAGAAAGCCTTGATGAATAATAAATTTGGACATTATCCTGGGAAATAATGCCTAAGGTGCCCAGCGTACTGGTGAGAGGTCCAGGACAGTAAGAAAAGGAAAATGCAAACACAAGTCCAATGCTGTTTTTTTTTCTCTCTCTCTCTTTCTACTTGGCAAGAAGCATAAAATACATATGATTATTTATGTGCTATGAATACTGACTACACAATTTCTGCTGAATTTTTACTGATAAGCAAAGGCTAATTGTGAAGAATGTGACTGTGATGTTTATAGAAGAATATTTAGCTTGATTGAAAAAAAAAAAAAAAAACATCATTTGAATTTCAGTAACATAACATATTTGGTCATAATTGACCAAAATCTTATATCACAGTAGAAGTTAGTTTATTTCTGCAAGTGTTCTCTTTACACCAGATGGTAGTGACAAGTGACTGTTTTTATGAGTAAAATCAAAGAATCGTTCACTGTAGCAATTCATTCAGAACTGATTCAAGACTGAACCTAGTGACTGTATTTATGACTGAGTCATTGAATCATTTACTCAACCACTTTGTTAAAAAAGTGGGTTCATTCAGCAACAAAACAAATGATTGACTGTACAAGTGATTCACACAGTTGTTCAGTTGATTTATTCAAAACATGATTCATTCAGGACTGAAAAAAGTGGCTGTCTTTATGAATAAATCAAAGAACCATTTGTTCAGAAACACTGATTCTTTCAGATGCAGCTTTTGTATGTTGCTCGGAGAAGCATAATGCTTGTGGTAACCTGGAAATATTGCCTAAACTCTAAGTTACACAATATTATCTTTTTGTTCATTGAACTATAGTATAAAAAGCAACATCACACGAGCAGTCGTGTTTTTAGTGGAAATCAACCAATGAATTGCTTGCTTATAGTTCTCTCTGGGAAGTTAACATTGAAATTCCACACTTAGGCTTTAAGAGATTAAAGTTGCTGCTCTCAAATTGACGATGCCCGGAAATGGCTTAAAATAGCTTAAGATCGGACAAAGTACTTCATTAGAATGAGAACAACTTACAGCACTTCTTTACTCTGAGTAGTGTCTGAAGATAAAAGACCTAGGCTTGTCATCTCAATGACCCAGCAACTTGCTTTTCAATTTGCTTTTCTGTGCCAAATGGAGTTGATTCCAGCTCAGATTCCAGATGAATTGCCCCTGCCGTCTCTCCCTCTTTCGTGTTTTTTTTTTCTGCTTCTCCCTGACCCTGAAGATTCATGAGTGATGTGAGCGAGCTGGATCACTCCATTTATAACAGAGACACAGCCTGACTTACTGATTTATGAACAGTCATGTTCTCACAGGAATCCATTAACTGCAAGGGTCACGGGGGCTTTGAGACAGATAAATACGTAAATGAAGAGAAGGCCTGTCGCAGCCAAATGGAAGGTGGGAGAGGGAACGTATAAAGTTGTTTTTATGAGATCACGACATGATGTTGAATCATATCGCATCACAAGCCATGCGCAAAGTGGATGTCTAGCAGACAACAGCCCTGGGTCAGTCCAGTTATACAGTACTTTTGAATGTAACTTTAGCTTCTTTTTTTTAATTGAAGGAAGTATTTCTATATAAGGATATACAAGACTTGACATATATGAAATATATGCTCTGGTCAAGCTTGGGTATTTAAATTATTCACACAAAGACAAGAATTTGATTTGCCATTTGTTATTTCATGTATCTACTGTAACTAAATGAAATATTTTTTTAAAAAGTCAAACAAGTAATACCACAAAATATTAGAGAATTCATCAAATATATATATATATATATATATATATATATATGGGTAAAAGCAGATGTCAAAGGGGAGAATGTAAAAGTCTGCTCAGACCTGAATATGAAATGATGAACTTATGTAAAATTCATCCTATCCCATTCATGCCAAGAAATGCAATATAATCTCTTCTTTTTTGAGACTGAGAATTAATATTTTGCCCCACATAATATGTCACATGAAGTGCATGATTCATAGTAGGAATGACCTCCTAACCTGAGCACTTAAATATGTTTTTATTTATTTATTTATTGTAACCTTGCATTACTGTACAGCACTATGTTATCAAACTACATGAACTACTTATTGTATCTTGGGAAGAATACCATTTATATCATGTAGTGGATGCATTAGATCTCATTGTTGCTAATCTTTAATTAAATGTTCTTTATCTCAAGGGATATGGGATTCATATATGGCCCATTTTTTTGGAATAAACTGCAACACCGCTCAGGGGTCTTTCCATCGGAAGAGCACAGCAGGGTCGGTTCCACAACTCCCCTCTGATATGTGTTGCAATTTAAATGCTTTGACAGGTACAAGCACTCTGTGACAGAGGAAGGCTATTACAATAAGTCTGTGATTCATTTCGTAGCTAAGGGGAGACAGCTTTGCGGGTTACCCTCACACACGATCCTTTTCAGTCAAGATCAACTCCCCTGAAAATACGCTGGGAACCTTACCGGTCTCATTGCATCTGCTCAAGAAAACTTGGTTATATGGTTACAACTCTATCTTCTGTCTTTGAGGTGGACCTGTGTGAATGGTGTTAGTGTCTGGTTGGGAATAATACAGATTGAAGACATGCAAGGACAATGTGGAAATAAAAAAGATAAAATACCTCTTATTATTCGCCCAGTGGGAGGTAATTGAGCCCGAACGGCCTTGTGTGCATAAATCCACGCACAGCGGTAATATCCAGCAATGAGAGAAGTAATGTATCTCTAAATGATCAGATGTCAAGCAAGTTTTCCTCACTCTCCTGACAGGAGAGCGATAACAAATGTTTCTCCTGCTGTTTTTCTCTTGTACTTCACGTTTTTATGATTATCAGAGATAATCAAAGCAGTTATCCCAACTAAATGTTTTGGCATATGCAGTTCATTACCTTTAAAACCAGTGAAATTAAAACGCTAAACTAATTACCATCAACTACATACGGCTAGCATTTCTGTGTTTACTTCCAGTGTTTGATGTCGTGTCATTATTGGTGCTTTTTTCCTTCCATTACAACACATTTCTTGGCTGTGCTCGGGTAGAAAATGCTTTCACATTTCATTTCCTTCCAAATAATACCACTTTTCATGAGGTCTCTGGGGCCAAAGTCACGCTCGTCTTTATTTAACAGTTTTAAAGATATTCACTTGTCCAATAGAACAAGCCTTCCCCCACGAGGGGTTGTGTTTATTCTTCTAAATGACCTGAGAAAACAAAAAGACTTGTTTTTTTTCTATAAAAAGGCGAGGAGCACAATAGGCATGAGAGAATAACACGCTACATTTTAAACATTCCATTTCTTCACATTTGCTATAGATAAGCGGAGATAATAGCAGATCAAAATGCAAAAGAACTGTGATTCATTAAAGCAGTTTACTTACTTTCTAACCAGTGCTGTGTGAAAGCGGGCAAAGGTCAGAACAGAATGCGCTTCATCCGTCTCGCTTTCACCGCCCTCCTTTTCTCATCTAGCGTGTGCTGCGAACGACTAATGAATATTTCAGATCAAATAAAACCTCCAGAAATCTCTGGCAGATGGGTGTATTATACATTCTCATTCTGCTCATTAGGTTAAGGTTTACAATGTATTGTAGAGCTCATGACCTCACAATGATAGCACTCACCATCAATGCAGGCTTTAAAATCCACTTTTGATCCATTCGTAACTGCATTTACAATATCAAAAAAGTCTTCATTACAGCTCAATAGTAATATAATGGCATCAAATTAGATTCCACTGTCTCCAGTAGCACTATCCATATCTGACTGGTGGCTAAATATGCAGCCACAAATGATTCATAACAGCTCTTTATGAGTCATGGCACTGACAAAGAGAATGTAAGAGAGATAATAAGAGACAATGGGATTATTTGATTAGATGGAGAATTGAACGTAGTAGTTCGCTCCAAGTTTCAGCATTTAGTTGAGATGTGCGCAATTTCCATTGCATTATCTGTTTCCGTATTTTTTTTTTTTTTTTTTGCTTTACAAACTTAAATGACTTAAAGAAGGCTTTGAAGAGGACATCTGGTCCCTTGGCGAGCCCAGTTTTCATAGCCGTGATATACGCCACCACATTAGTCCTTGACAAGAAAGGGTTGTTTTTGATGAACTGCGGTGCTTCGGTGACAGCGTCTACTCTCATGAAGAATATTTACACTAGTACAAGTAGAGGGCTGTAAATAAATGGCTTTGTGGTGCACCGCCAGACCACACCACAAAATGGCTCTTCCCTCACAAGACTGATGGAAAGAACGAGAGTGATACAGACAAATACACAACTCTCCATGGAATACTGTACATACAGTCCATTGTAGTAGCTAATAGGAGTGAAGCCATTATACTGTATGCATCTGTATACCTTAATCAGGTTAAATGGCATATTGAATATAAGGTGGATGAAAAGAAGGTTGTGAGGGATAGACTTGCAGTCTTTACAATGGCACACACTGAATAATGATCCTAGACTGTGTAATTTTCACAACTTAAAACTTTCAATACTGTTTTATGGAGTTTTTGTCGAATAAAAGTTCTTTTCAGAAGGGTGTTGGCAGTCGGTATGTTATTAAATTTTAGTGCAATCCACTGAATGCACTGTACTTTTATCTCTCACAGCCTCGTTTAATTCCCATCAAAAAAGTAAATACGGCAGGTGTTTATTTGTTACTGTATGGGTGGGGCTTAAACCGAAAGTGTCAAAACTAACTAAAAAAGCCCATTTTTAGATGTAATTTTATTACATTTATACTTTCAATATAAGCATTTAGGCCTTGTGTAGTGCATACAACCGTTTATATGTAGATAACAAACTCTTGAAATGTAAAAAATGTTCTGTTTTTGAATCCATTTGGCCAAAAAATATTACCTTCAGAATCGCTATCTTACCCTTTCTGCAGGTTACATAGTTATGCCAGTAGGTGGCAACAAGTGGCTTACGATGTTATTTTTGTACCACATTTCTGTCATTAAATCAGCAGTGGACTGATTAAAAAAAAAAAAAAAAAAAGGTTAATATTCTTTTGTGTTCAAATGACAACAAAGCAAATCTTTTTTTTTCCCTTTGGTTTCATTCACGATTCGTTCACTTAAACGATTTGTACTAAATCAATGATTATTCACAAATTTCACAGTTTCACAATTTCACAATTCACAGTTGCCAGAAATGTCATGGTAAATCTCACCTGGATGGTCTAAAACATTAACACAAATATTTCAAAAAGTGTTTGTTATGTTATGCTATGATAGGTTGGTTTTCTGATACGTGCGCAATACCAGAAGACTGCAAAAAATTAGATTTTTGAGAAAAATGAGAAGAAAAAAAAACAATACAGCATGTTACAAGTTTGGAACGAGATGAGGGTGAGTAAATATATTTTCTTTTTTGGGTGAACTATTCCTTTAGGGCCTCCAACATTGGTCTTGTTTTTCAATTCACTGTGAGAGACACCATCGTCGGGAGCAGCCTAGCTTCAGTCACCTAGAAAAGTAACACGTCTAATAAGAATGTAGATAGCGTATTGAATTTCTGACTCGTTCACCGTATTACTAAGAGAGAACAATCGCCAGCCCCTGACAGTAATGGCCGGGGAGTCTGCTGCTTCAGGGGAGGACACTTTTCCCTTTCATTACTGTTTTCTCAATGAGATGTTGCCCTTGGCTGTCAGATGTGTGTCCGCTAAGGACTTTGAGTGGTCACCCTGAAAACACGCCAGTATCTGAAGCGCCCTCTAATCTGCATGCGGACTGTCCCGTTGACTCGGGCGGATTCTTTAACTGTCTGGCTGGTAGGTGAATCTTGTACTGTAGTTTAATTAAACAAAAGTAACTTCTGGCGGGCTGTCAATCCAAAGTTGGAGTTCACTTGTGTATCTAGCATGAGGTAATTTGGGACTTTCAAACTGTAGTGTGTGGGGAAAGTCTACAGTACACTGAGTTCATACTTTCATCGCTTTTCTGTGATGTCTTTTTTACCCATTGCTGTCATGGGTAAATATAGAATACATTGTATGGTGTTTGCACTTCTTTCTAGCCAATTATGAGAAAAAAGGAGAAAGTGACAACGAGAAAATATATTGCAGAATATACAAAAGTGCAATATACAGAACAGTATGTGGCATTATAAACACGTCAGTAGTCTGGAATGTAAAATGCTTATTAATATCATATATTTATATAAGATATCTCTGCAGCTGGTTCTACAAAATTGCATTTATATTATTTGATTTCTATTTATTTTCATGCTTTTGTTTTTGCATGTCCCTATAGTGTATCTTTTCAATATGTTTTTAAAGCAACGTGACCCTAATGTCTAACACAAACCACAGTATTCAACAGTTCATATGCATCACATTCTAAAATATCTTTTTGTTTTGTCTATATATAGTATTCTATGTCTGCCATGGTGTAATTTCTGCAGATCTCAAAGCAGCCTAAATTTTTTACACATTTTTAGAATAAAACAGCCAACTCCTTTGTCTTGCTTAGCATTTTATGTATACTAAATACACTCAGTTAAGGAATATTTTCACACCTTCTGCATAATTTCACTAAATCCATCGGAAATGACACTATTTAAAGGGATACTTCACCCAAAAATGAAAATTCTGTCATTAATTACTCACCTTCATATCGTTCCAAACCTTCATTCATCTTCGGAACACAAATTAAGATATTTTTGATGAAATCCGAGAGCTCTCTGATCCTCCATAGACAGCAGCACAACCGAAATGTTCCCAGGTTCAGAAATGTAGCAAAGTAATTTTTACGAAGCTAAGAGAATACTTTTTGTGTGCAAAGAAAACAAAAATAATTCTTCTCCTCCTCAACCCGTTTGCTGGGGCGTGCCACCATTGTGGAAAGTATCATGTCTTAAGGGTTTGGAATGACATGAGGGTGAGTAATTAATGACAGAATTTTCATTTTTGGGTGAACTATCCCTTTAATGCACTTTGTGCACAAGTAGTGCAACTAAAGTTGCACTGAAGTATATTTAATTGTGCTAAAGTGGAACTATTGCAAGCACTTCAGGTACACTTTAAATATCTTGCATTTAAAGACCAGTAGTGACATTAAAACACATTTTAGGCTTAATATTAAGAAATGTGCATTGTGGACAAGTAGTACTCCAAATAAAGTTTAATTATCATTTTTATATCAGTAGGTCTCGAGCGATATGCCAGTAAATATGTTAATAGATCTGAACTATATTTAGTATGAAATAAATGTATTTTAAATATATAACTTTTTTTTTTTTAACTAGGGTTTTATTATACTCTTTATTTGATTATCATAGTTTTAAACATAAAACATTTTTCTAATGAAATGTTGTAGTAGTCTAGAGAAGAAGAGTTAAACGACGAAAAAGTTTTTAAAAAACCTAATATTTGCTCAGATTAAGTGTGATTAGGTGATCCATCACATTTATGCTTATTTCGCAAGGCCCAATATAGCTATGATCCTGTGAGGACTGCACATTTTGTTATGCAAGAGAGGCCCCTGGTGTATCCATGTCTCCATGGCCAATCTAACACACTGGCTATCTCCTCTTTTCTATTTGCATCTCTCTGAGTCATGTATTTAATGTGTTTCTTTCCTCCCCGCTTTTATCTCTCATCTAGTTGGAGATAGCATCGGCGAGTGTCAAGCAAAATAACGATGAACAGTGAATCTCTCCATGCATGATTACACACGCACAACCCCTGATGAACACCGACACACACACACACATGTGCGGAAAATACACAAACGCGCACAATGCCGATCCAGACATCTCATTAAGAACACTCCAGTTATCAAAGGTCTTCTCTTGTTTTCCATTTCCAGACTGTGGTCATTGAACACTGATGCTTCTGATCTTTCATTTGGAATTTGTTTATTCGTTCTCGGGGTGATGTTCATTGTTAAACCTTAGATCAAACCTTTAAGATGACATCTTGAATTATAATTCACGGCTTCTGAGGGCATATTTCAGGTCGCTTGTGTTAAATGAAGCATTTCTCTACTATACACACGGGTCTGGGGACTAGCGCTGTTTCGCACTGTTTGGTTGTAGGTCATGCATCACTGCTTTGCCCACATTGTGAGCTCTTCTTCACAAGATCCTCCAGTCCTCGGCATGGGCCCATCTTCCTGCCTCTATACGGGCCGCAGTTATCATACGCCCCAGAAAATGAGCTTGGCCTCTGATTCAGCCCATCACCGCTGCCCTCCTGGGGCTTCCCAGCATTCTTTTGAGAAACAGATGGGCAGGTTAATACCTGGGCTGTTTTTCGATGCTCCATACTATCTTATCGCAGACTAGCAATACCCAGGGCAAAGGGATTTTACTGTCCAGAATGGTGCCATGGTGGGGGGCTTGGCTTATCATGGTCTCAGCAGCCACGCTTCCTACCCAGCCCATGCGAAGCTCAGGGAGGTCCGCTTCTGATTTACAAATGATCCTTGCCACTGGCGCCATCTTGGCTCCAATGAATAGACATCATTACCATCATTATTACTTGTTATGTCGTTGATGGAGGAAAACAATCGCTGTCGTAGGCTTGTTTACTAGGGTGGGAGTGGAAGGTTCACGAGGTGCCAAAGGAGAGAATAATCTATTCAGCACCCTGTCGGGGATGCAGAGCTTTCCTTTGTAGTTTGTTTTTGGGTGGCCACAAGAGAAAATGGCAAATAATGGTTTCGGATGTGCTCGATTCCTGCCAACCACTGTCTGTTTAGCTTTGAGTGATGCCAAATGCAATATAAAGCCTCTAGAATTTATTTATTTCAAAAGCTATTTTGCCTGAACCAAACCAATAAGTGCCAGACTGGCATGGTTGAAAAGAAAAATGATGAACATGCTGTCATATTTTTGTATCATTTGAAGACAAAGCATCTCTATCCGGAGACAGATTTGCCATAACACGTCTTCTAATGCTTATTGCCTGAGAGGTAAAACTTGGACAAAATAAATTTTGATGTCAAATAATTTTTTTTTTTTTTTTCCCCCAAGAGCTTGACATTTTCTACTGCAAATGCTTTTAGGACCAATAAGTGAGAATTGGAGATGTCATTTTGGCCTAAGGGTAAACATTTATTCCCACTTGTTCCAAATTTTGCCTATACTTGCAATATGCGTTACAAAAAAAGCGTTCACATAATTAAAAAATAATAATTTTAAGCAAACCTCAGGCATCTGTTCTTATGAGAAACCAACAGGCATCTTTACTGAATCTGCTTTTATTTAAATGCATAATTTTAATTATTCCCAAGTTAACTTGGAAATGTTGTTGGACCACATTCCAGCTTAAACTCAAGCCACTCTAAAGGATGAAAATCATTTAATTAAGTCCCCATAGTTGTCATTAACATTCATGCTCACTAGACCCCGGCCACAGATTATGTACACAACACTGAAAAGCTGACAAGTGCTTTAATTCATAAGTTATTAACTTTTTAAGCACCCAATTACACCAACCGCATAACTTAAACTATTCCAAATCCACTGGGCTTTGTCAATAAATGTGTGTGGTCAATTATAACTTCTTAAGCTGACAGTATAGATGAGAGAATGTGTTGGTTCAAATAACATTTTATCCAAGACAGACTGGCACAATCACCGTACTGCTGCAAGCTGGCAGAAATGTGCTTATGCTGAGTAAAAAAAATGAGTCATTTTTTTGATGCAGATATGATTGCTGAGACACTGTGGAATACATCCAGAATTTGAAATATGGAAATTCTCTCCACAGACATTCTGTCTGGCTGTGTTTGGTGTATATTGCTGATATTGTTTGTCCCAGACAACTCATCAGTGAAAACGCTGGACGGCATTAGTTTTTCGTGCTCACGTGGAGATCTGTAACAGTGAAGAGAAAATTGGGAAGGTTAAGCTGTGTCTGCTTTGACAGATATGACGACCGGTGAAAAAGAGGTTTAGATTAAGTGCAGGTTATGTATTGATCTCTGCATCAATTTGAAATTATGTATCCAAACAACAAAGCACTAAAATACTAATGATCTGAGAGTCTAGTACAGACTCTAAAACTCAAAAATACCTTGACTAAATATGAGAATGTGTTATATAACACTGGATTTACATTAAAAACATTAAAGGAATAGTTTGCCCAAAAATGTACTCACCCTCACGTGGTTTCAAACCTGTATGACTTTCGAATCAATCAGACCAGTTTTGTGCTGCATCAGTTGATTAAATGAAAAGATCTGACTCAGTTGGACATTGGTTCTTCTCTCATGAGCTCTTTAAGATACTAATATGTATACTTTAGGTTCTAATATGTACCTTTAAGGTACTAATATGCACATTTTAGGGGTAAAAAAGGGTATAAAAAGTGTACCTTTTGAAAAGGTACTGCCACAGTGACAGCTTTTGTACTTTTTTTTCTGAGAGTGTGGCTTCAGAAGACTTAGAATATAATGCATGCAAGTATGAACCACCTTTATGATACATTTATGATGCTTTGTGCTCTTTTTAAAGCTTGAAAGCCTAAATAATGACAACATTTGAATTTTTAGATGATTGTATCCTTTAATACCCCATGCCACAGCATTTAAAAAACGTATTCTACCACACTTCAATATCAGTTCTTCTTCACATTATGTTGAATCCACACGCAGAGAGGAAATGAGTCTAAAAACTTTACCTGCCTTTCTCCTTTGATCTGCTAATTCTTACCAAACTTGCCTGATGTGTCTTAATTTCCTCTCTTTCATGTTTGCTGGTTCTGTCACTAACGCACAACCCCCAGCATTCCTGAAATGTATGAAGAGCACAGACACTTTGTTTGTTATTCCCAACCCTTTCTCTGTTCGCCCACAGTTAGTAATGTGCAGTAGTGTGATAAAAGACAGTGAGGCACATCGGCATTTCAAATGCAACGCATACTCTCACACTCTGCAGCAGAGCATTTGAAGAAGTGTTTCCTTTTAACAATGTCTCCTGAAAAGGGTCAATAGTTAAAATACAGCTTTAAAAAATATTCTCCATGGGGTCTTCTGCAGAATCTGAAAACCTTGTAAATGTGCTAAGTTGGTGTATTTATTGATCCTTGTGAATGGAACCACATACAGCTCTCTATGGCACGTTTTTCATATGTCAGAAAATCATTCAACACTTTGACCTTTTTAAAACGTGGACCCTCAAATAGTGCCTGTGGCCCACTGAGGCCACTCTGAGGTTACTAGTTTTTATTAAGGTTTTAATCACATTTTGTGTTATGTGAAGGTGTTATGTAAAGTCTTATATGTAATTTATTAGAGACAAAACGGGCATGGAATGAATTTTGTATGCAATGCATAATGTAACAAAATCGGTAGGCAATGTGATCAATAGGACAGATGAAGTGGAATTATGCAAGCTATCATGTTTACTAATAAACACCAGACATGGCAATCAGGAAACCAACACAAATAGATAGTGTAAACCAAAGTAGGTAAAGTACTGAAAACAAAGAGGATAGTGATGTCATGGCTCTGTTAATTGCATCATGTACAAGATAAAGTTACTACATGTAGACTTTGATAATGCTACAGTAAATGTTATTAAAAGCATATGCAGAAAAGGTGTATTAGTCAAGTGTGTCTGCACTGAAGAGCTTTCCAGTCCTGAACAGCCTGTATGGATGTGTTTTCACCCACAGTTCTCACATAATGTCAGATTAAAAGTGATTCTGTATTAGGACAGTGGTAAATTGCAGCAAAAGAGTCTTAAATCCCACGCTAAGCCTGCGCCCAACGCCGAGAGGAGTCCAGAGCCCTAGACTTAAATCTGACATGCATGTGAATGGCCATCAGCCGAGCTCCCAGTTTGACACAAATTTATTTGCTTTTAATCCTCTTACGGAGTCCGAAAACTAGCCATTTCAAAGACGGGCCAAAAAGAATTTAAATTGCATACAAATGAGGCCTAATTCAGATTTCTCAGTCTGCTTGTCCCTCAGTGACCACATCCAGTTTCACCATAATTTTATGATCTTGGGTGAAGCAAGTCACAAACGGAAAGAGCTGATATCTAGAAGACCAGCCGCAACATTATACATTATAACTTACTGTTAGAGATATAGAATACAACATTGTTTCATTCATAGCAAATGATTCTAAGTACAGACAAGAGTTTTTTTTTTTTTTTTTTTTTTTAAAAACACGTAGAGTCGTTGTCCAGAATATATAAAGCTCCTTGAAGGGGTGAATACTGTATATATACAGTACGAGGCAATTTAGAATAAATTTTAGAATTTTATATTTTAGAAAATTTTATAACCCCCAAAACATAAAACATTCAAAATAGATATTTATTTATAAATATTATACTACCTACCTTTCTGAATAAAATAAAACTGAAAATTGAGAATCAAAGACAGAGAAATGATGCATCTTAAATGAAACTATAAATAGAAGATTAGCAATAGCATTACACGGCTGCTAGTTGGTACAGTGCTACGTTCTTAATGAGGGATAAAGGTTTCAGATCCCAAAGGAGCTTATTTTTTTGTGTTAAAAAACTTGCCAGTGGTTGTATATTTAGTATTTTATTTTCTACTTTGATTAACTTTTAGCAGGTAAAGACATTTGTTTATGAGCAGACTGATTATCCTATTTCTATGGAGAATGGACAGACAGCAGCCAAAGTGAGAGGGGGCGGAAAAGCAAAACACACAGAGATCCACAATTCATTTTCAATGGGAGGCGCTAGCGGAACGGAGAGCGGGCGCAATCCGATAAATCTGCCCCAAATATGAGGCGTGGGTCTGAGAACTGTCTCCATCCCTAAATGCCTTTATCGCCTATGCTGGAAGTAAACTGTTTGCTTATTAATGTGCATATTTATTCATTGTATAATGGAGTCCCATTTCATAACCGTTAAATAGAGTAAAATATAATAGTTTGGGCAAATATACATTTTGCACACAGTGGACTGCAAGCTTGTGCTGCATTCAGAATTTAATTAAGAATGACTTCAACTGAATTTCAATTAGGAAATTAGGATCAATGAAGTAAATAGGATGCATAATTGCAATTCAGTTTTGGATATAAGGAAATTTAATTAAAGTGAATTTAAATTCCAACTACAAAAGCAAAGTTTATTAAATCAAATATTGAGAGTTGACTTGACAAAACATTTTTTTTAAAGTTTTGAAAAAAGTTTAAAAAACCTTGACGTCTGAAGATTTATACATAGGTCTTACTTTATAACCCTAAACAAACAGACAGATGTAAATAAAGAAAGAATTGTTCTTATATATCAGATAGATTCATAAATTACAGTGGAACAAATTTTTCATTGTCAACAGACAGACTCTGAACCACAGCGTTGCACTGGCAAAGAACAACCAACTTTTTCCATGTGCCCTCCTGCTACATTTAGACAAAAAAATCAATCTCATTCAGTAGCTATTTTAAAGCCTGTGAATTTTGAATAAAACCATTCTGCGACCTTTCCATCATGCCACATTCTTGCAGAAAGTACACTCCCGCAGAGACACAGCCATGGAAATTAAATTCTGAATTATTAGTGACGAATAACCCCATAACTTCATGAGCGCAATTTTCATTTTGTGGCGACTCATTGAAAGAACTGACTCCACATTTGTTTTGCACACACAGGCTTTGCTTACTCGAGATTGTTATCCGGTTACTCGCAACTGAGGAGCTGTAATTGGTAACTGATAAATGCCCCGTCGAATCCAAAGAGCAAACTTAAAGCCATCAATAAAAAGAAGTACAAGGCTGCCATGACCTTTTTTCTCCACTGATTTATGTACGCTTACAAACCCAGGGGAGGCTGCATTGTGCTCTGTGACTCTTAACGGTGGGTTGAACTACGAATGCCCCTCATGAAGCGTGTGACGACGTAATAAATAGCCTTTTTAAGAAAAGCAGAAAAATCAGCTGCATTCTCACAAGCACATGCCCGGACATGATTGAAACGTAGATTAATGTCAAGATGAGTGCAGCGGAGACATTTACAGACGAAAGTGCCCCGACTTAAATGTTAGCTGTGATTTCTAAGCACTTATTCAAGGCTAATGGAGGCATAAAAAAAGAAGAAATACAGTGCAGTACATTCTTTATGATTGCAAGAATAGCATTTAACAAAAATGGTGGAATAGTCTGTTTGACAGGCCTGCGCTCTCGATCTCGGCATCGATACGTTGATTCCAAAGATCAGCGATCCCGGAAAAAGGCATCCTGTCAGCTATTATCGCAAACAGCATTATCTCAGCTGGGTGGCACTCGTGGAGAAATCCTAGCAGCCATTTTCACATCTAAATGACCTGCCATTCCCTTGTCATATTTAAGTTAAACTGATTCTCCATTAATCAGCTTAGCCTCACATCCCAAAGGACAGGGAGATAAAGGGAATCTTCTGGAATCCTTGCCATTATTCATAATGACTTTTGGAATCCATAACATTTGTTAGAGGTTGTTTGACTAGCTGGAGATATTAATAAAAAAGGTGCTGACTCGTGAGTGATGGCTAATTCCTTGTAATATGTTTTCCAGGAAGTGACAGAGTCTGCGCTGCATCCATCAGCATATCCAATATGCATGGGGGGCGAATGGAGACTCTGATGGGTCTAATGTATTATTTTGGTGAAAGCCCGCAGACTGTAACGATCGACAGCTCTGAGGAAAGTTTAAATATGTAATTACACAAATGGATGGGTATTCTAACTTGCACGAGCTAATCTTAAGTCCTAGTAATTAAGGGCTTCTTTTCCATCTCATGCTTTTTTAATGTGACGTTCTGATGTAAACAAGTGTTCTGCGTTTAGTAGAATTTGCACATTTGCTTCTGTTTGGAGGAAACATTGAGTTTCCAAAACTGCAGCGTTGCAGATGGTAAAGTAGACAACGCCATCCTGAGCCTTGTTTCCAAAGGCAATGTAAACCCGAAACGACTGCATGAATCATCTAAGAATTACAGGCTATTTCCCAAAAACATTACAGCTTGTAGATCTACTAGAGTGCTAAGTAAACCTAATACAAATGTTGTATTTAAGGTGACATTAATATTACAGTACTTTAATTCACTTAATGTATTTTTGTTTAAAACAATCATTTTAGCATGTAATTGAAGCATGGGAATCACATGTAAAAAACAAAACAGGAAACTTAAGTGTTGAGTTACATGTGACCTAGATTCAAAGAAACTCAAATTCCTTCAACTACAGGCCAGAAAAAGTTATTGCCAGCGATTTGGCAGAGCAGAAAAGTGGAAAAGCCTGAATAGATGTAGAAAGAGATGACAATATACACACAATTGGTCATTTTTCTCCAGAAGTATCACTTCATCTTCTGAACTGGGATGTCAGAATAATTCAAGGAACGCTAAGAAAATTTTCTTGCTCAGAATCTTACAGGCAGGGGCATGCAAGTGTTTTATCAATTTCACTCTTGTTATTTTTAGCGTCACAGCCTACTAGAAAGCCCTTTGTCACAGCATTTATCTGTTCCAGTGTGACTGATGTCCATGTTTGATGACAGCCTTAAAAATGCGTCCATCAAAAGCCGTACGTCACAGTTTCGCTCTGTCACTTGTTGATGGTTTGCTTGCCTAGGCAGCCTCCTTCTGTCTCGCCTGCATGCGGGCTGTCAATGAGTCTCTTGCATGCCATGATGGCTTTGTAAATCACATTTCTGCATGCAAGGACACAGTCTCAACCTTCCATTTTGCATGACTTCTCTTCTCTTCTCTTCTCTTCTCTTCTCTTCTCTTCTCTTCTCTTCAGTTACTGTTAGATTTACAATAATAAACATATATAATATTTAATACTTGTATATAAAACTGTGGTAAATCTGTGGTAAACATTTACACAAGTATTTAAAAATAAAAAAAAGATATGCATACATATCTGTCATGTGTTTAACAGTCTTCTGCAGTATAAACATTTAAAGGAATAGTTCACCCAAAATTTTGGATTTTTTATTAATGGATTTGTTTATTACAAACACACAGCTCTTAAATTCATTAATTGTCATTAAAGTCATTAATTGATGGAATGGAGTTTTGTGGATTACTTGTGGATTATTGTCATGTTTTTATCAGATGTTTGGACTCATTTTGACGGCACCCATTCACTGCAGAGGATCCATTCGTGAGCAAGTGATGTAATGCTAAATTTCTCCAAATCTGTTCAGATGAAGAAACAAACTCATTCCACGTGTACTGTGAAAAACCTATTCAGAATACCCAACTGAATCCAGATGATGTAAGCAGTTTATAGCTACACCTTGGGGTTTGGTTTCCATTCCACATGGATTAATTATGATTTGGTTATAAATGTGATCCCACTTCTCATGTAGGCTAAATTAGATTTCTTTATGATCAAGTTTGCAATTACTCAATAATCATTTTATAATTTATGGACATTATTAAAAGAAATTCTCAAGTGTATTAACTCTAAAATGATACACATAAATGTTTTTGTATAAATCTGTAGTTTGGTTACATTTGTTTAACAGGTTAAATCTTCTATCTAATTTGGTGTCCTTGTCAACAGTAACAGGCCTTTTAAAAATTATCTGATGTCTGATTATTAAGATTATTAAAGTGCCCCTATTATGGATTTTTGAAAATTACCTTTCATGTAGTGTGTAACACAGCTCTAAGTGAACGAAAACATCCTGCAAAGTTTTAAATCTGAAAGTGCACCGTGTATAAAGTTATTGTCTCTCTCTCTCAAAAAAAGAGTCGACTCTGAATCACTGAAACGAGTCGTTTTTAAAACGAATCCCAAGCCGTTTCATGTTGACCTCAACATGAAACATTAGCATATTGCCCGCCCACTTGTTGGTCTTTTCGCGTTGGCCTGAATGAAAATGCAAATTCATTCTTTGCCACTAGGTGGCGCTTTTGGACTAAGCAGCACTGCACTAACAAACCGCTGCTTATCAGGCATTACAGGCATGATGAAATGAAAATGAGACCAATCGGACCAATCACTGCAGATTAGCGTCGGGCAAAGGAGGGGTTTGGAAAAATGAATCGTTGAACGAATCGTTTGGGAGTCGTTGAGCAAGTAAGGTAAAAATAAATGCATATTATAAGACAATGAAAGTGTTTTTTGACCTTGCATGCATGTCAACCTGTTGTTGGGGACTCCCAAAACCAAAATATGAACCTTTCATTAACCATAATAGGGACACTTTAAAATCTCTTATTATATTATCAACAAATCTTGGATTCAGTCTTTGTATTTCAATTAGCACAGGTTTTGTATTCTTATTTGGAACTGATTGATCATAGGCCTCCTTGATCTGAGCTGATGCTCCTCAGCTTTTGAGTGAAAAGAGCTTTGTTGGTTAATTTCGGAAATATTTACACAAAAACTGAGGTGACTTAGCTCAGATCAATGAGGCCTATTAGCCTATTAGTTCCAAAAGAAATACAAAACCTCTGCTAACTGAAAGAAAACAAGTTTATAAAAATATTGAGTCTAGGTTTTTATTTTATTTTTTAAATAATATAGCATAATGAAACATTTATAAGCCTTTTTTTTGTAGGCTGGTCATTTGTGACTGGGAACACCACAAGGGAAACAAGGTTCAAAAAGTTCAAAAGTTCCAATTTTTTGGGGGAGGTTGTTATGATGAAATTCATTACGTTAAGTCCTTTGCGATAACATTAACATTTTTGGGAAAAAGAAAATCCTCTTTGGGTCAATATGACCGTAACGAAACATGGAGGTTAAATTGAGAGATGATTGCGTTGTATGCTTTCCTTTGACTCACTGATTGCTATTCAGAACAACCTGTGTGCATCTAAAAATAACAGAGCTTAGTCATATAGCAAAGTACAGATAAACATGTTTCTTATGTTTGGTTGAATTGGTGCAATCAGATTTTATGTCCTAGTTTAAACAGCATTTAGTTCTTAGATTTGGAGTTCAGTGTGATTTGTTGAATAAAAAGATTTCTTCTTTATTTTGAGTCATGATCCTTGGTCTTATACAGTTGTGCTTGAAGTATTTTGTCTTTGTATCCCTATTATTCTAGAGCAAACAATGGGAGAAATTCAATCTGGCAGTTCAAACACTATACTTCTAAAAGTCTGATTTCTGGGAAGACTGTTTACTTTGGGCCTATACTGGATTGATTGCAAACTGTGAGAGCTGTAATTTTAAAATGAATTCAGAATATTTCCTCATGACAATTTGTTCTATTGTTTGTTTGATTCCAACCATTGTCAACAAATCCTTACTATGATTCTTTTGAATTAAAAGCTTCATTATTGAAAGATACGTCCAGTAGTTTAGATTATTAGTACGAGGAAACATTTGGAGAACGTTTAAAGTGATTCAGCTGTATTTGTCTCCCTTCAGTATAAAAGTAGTGAGGCAGGTTCTGTGTATGTCACTGATCTAATTTTGTGTAAAACATAAGCTGTTTGATCATAAGCGCCATAATTATCAAATTCCTTTTATACGTTAGACTCATTAATTAGTACATTGTGTCTTCAGTGAATCGACAGACACAGCAAGAAATCCATTTGCATAAACTACATTAATTTCAAAGCGACTCACACACACACAAAAAAACTGAACAGCAACTAATTTAATGAGAGAAAGTTTGCAAATCCTTTGATCAATTAATTAATTTGGCCTGAAATTGGAGCTGATACTGATTTATGTTGTAAAATTTGATTAAACAACTAAAAGAAAATATTTATAAAGCATTTTCAATTTTAGGGGAAAATGGTATGTGAACTTTTGGGGAAATTAGCTGCAATAACAATCTCATAAAGGAAATGCATAAATATTTGCATTAGTTAATAAGTTTACAGATGAACACCACTGCATTTTCCAATCACAACAAATGTTTCTTTTTATATATTTTTTTAACCCATTACATTGATTAGCTTCATATCTGCTCACATTACTATCCAAGTATTCTCCAAATCTCTTGTGCAGCTGAAGCATGCTTCATTTTATGCTTCAGAAGCATTGGGATCCTCATAGGGCTTGGAGACCTTATTATCATTAAGGCCTCCATCAAGGCTAGCAAGGATAAGACTGCTCACATTGTGCATTCTGCTTCTAAACATCATTTTTTAGACCTTTCCTCTAGTATTTTTACAGACTAGTCTCAAACAAAACCTAATGACATTTATATACAAAGGTATAGGCCATTACAATGAGCAAATATGAGAATAAAGTTAGTGACATTAAATCTTTTTAAGAGATTAATGTTAAACCTATATGAGATTCTTTCTCCCGTTGAACATAAAAGAAGATAGTTTTAAGAATTTTGGTAACCAAACCATGGCTGGTAGCCGTTGACTGTCATAGTGTGAAAAAAAAAAAAAAGCTATGGAAGTCAATGGCTACCAGTAACTGTTTGGTCACCCACATTCAATACCTTGTTTTATGTTCAACAGAAGAGAGAAGCTCGTACAGGTTTGGAACAACTTGAGGGTACCTCTAATGGGATAGTTAATCCAAAAATGACAATTCTGTCATCATTTACTCACTATCATTTATTCCATGTAACAAAATATCCTTGCTGAATTTTTCAAGAATTTGCCTGCCGTTCTTTTCTCAAAGTTAATGACCTTAAAAGCACATTACAAATATAACAATACATAACAATATGTTATTATTGCATTATTACGATACATTATTA
Organism: Tor tambroides; assembly: GCA_021397915.2. Taxonomy (NCBI): domain Eukaryota; kingdom Metazoa; phylum Chordata; class Actinopteri; order Cypriniformes; family Cyprinidae; genus Tor; species Tor tambroides. The sequence continues at coordinate 107,890 of JAFVLL020016907.1, forward strand.
TTATTTAAACATTTCATAATATGTTGAGCATTACAATAAAATATATTGCGATAACATTAACACATAACACATTTTTCAACTGAGGTCCCCGAAGGAAATGTCTGTCCACGTTTGTTTTATCTAATAAGATAAAGTTCATCTCTCATCTTCACATCCATCTCCTTCATCCCTTCCTTGTTAAAAACACATCAAAAACTATTTTCCACATTTCAGTGTTTGCACACTCAATTAATTCTTTTTTTATAATACATTATTTTAAGCAGTTTTACAAATAACCTTCAAACAACACTATTGATTGTCTTTTGAAGTCATCCGATAGCTTTGTGTGAAAAACACACTGAAATTAAAGGCGTTGTTCACTCTGAGTTAAATCTTTTCAGTTGATCAGCTCAGCCAATTCACAAAATCAGTCTCAACTTCAGTTCAACTTATTGACTCTGGGTGAGTAAATGATTACAGAACTAACATTTTTAATGAACTTTCCCTTGAAGAATTCAGTTTGAAGTAGATAATTTCAAGTAAACAAGATGTCTCAGCATGTTCACCAAGCTATCACTTTTTATTTTTGCATAGCAAGCTGGTCTGTTACCCACTACTAAACATCACATAAAAACATGTCAGTCATACGGTCTAAATGAACAGTGCATGTCAACTCCAAGCTTCATTTTCTCTCTAAAACTTCTAAAAATAAGGAACCTGGGAAACAAAGCTTTAAAAATATTACTCACTAAAACAAGCAATTTGTTACGTTTGAAAAGAAAGTCCAAAATTGAGTATCTGTGACTGAAACTACACTTTCCTGCAGACAATAAACACAAGCCATAATGAACAGACATCGGCTGAAATTCAAGTGATGTTATCTGCGCTCCGTCTGCCCTTGTGAAGTGTGCACTACCATATGTGTCAGCGTTACAATGCAGAAACGCCTTCCACTGCGCCTCATTAGTTTACCATACATGACTTAGTCTTTTAAACCTCTCATTAAACCCTGTTGATTAGTCTTTTACTCCCTAGGGCGAATGCAGAAACTCATTAAAATCCCCAGTCAGGACGGACTGCAGTATCACATTACGTAACGCTTATCTATATCTGAGCTGGACAGTGATGTGTTTGGGGATGTGGAGACTGTGTCACTTCGCTTCCAGCAGGTAGTGATTATTTTCCAGCCATCAGGATTTAATGGTGTTTGGCTCGCTCAGAGCAGGATGGGTTTCCGCACCCCTCTGACCTTTCCTGGTAGACACATCGCGCAAAACAAATGGCACACATCTGCTAATGTGTCAGTTTACTGCTGATAGAGATGTTCTGGGTTAAGGGAACCTGAATCACATACTAGCTTGTCCCTCAGGTCATGCCGTTTAGATGCGACCTTCTCATTGCCCCAAGCCAATGGGTGCAGCTCCTCACCCACAGATATTGACCTTGGGAACTAGAATAGATGCTGGCTGTATAGTCAATTGCACCACTGATGTTTCATGGCTCTATATACGAGCATTTTTAAAAAGACTGAAGTAGTTGTTTCTCTGAACCGTCCTTGAAGTGAAATGCTTGACACTATAATGAATATGCAGCCTGAAAACAAGATGGATTCATGAGTGTTATGAATGAGAAGATTTACAGATGTTCTGTTCACTGACATTTGTCGAGGCCACATACAAATTCGTTCTTGCAACCCTTTAATATTTCGAAAGGACATGGCTCATGAATTTAAATGTGGATGTTCAATAAATCAAATTAAACTGATTTGTTTCAAGACAGCCAAAAGCACTCATAGTAAGTCAGCTGTTTTTGAAACACTTTCTGAATCTTTCATGTTTTTTCCCCCTTCTTTTATTCATTTATTTATATATTTATTTTTGAGAATGCAGTGGCAGAAGGTTAATTTTCCATGGGTTCCGTCAGGACTTTCTAACGGGTGTTTAGAATAGGATTTTCAAATATTTATATCAAATTTATAGATTTTTAAAACTAATGTCTATGGATAACAATACTTGAAGAGACATTCATGTTTTGTTCAACATCCAACAACCTCAAACATGAATTCTAAGACATTTGTGTGCTTTAAAACATACATTGTTATCAGTGGAATATCCACTGATATTTTGTTGGAATCATGAATGTACAATTCGTTTGAATTGATTTTGTGCACCACTGATAAACAACAGAGATCATAAATGATAAAATGCATAGATAAAACATCAATTACTCATCTAATATACATATTTTGTCATTCACTCTGTCACACAGATGAAAGTCATACAAGTTTGAAATGACATGAGGGTGAATAAATGATGTTTTAAAGGGATAGTTCACCCAAAAATGAAAATTCTGTCATTAATTACTCCCCCTCATATCGTCCCAAACTTGTAAGACCTTCCTTCATCTTCAAAACATTCAAGGCCCGGAAAGGTAATAAGGACATTGTTAAAATGGTCCATGTGACATCAGTGGTTTAAAGGAAATATTATGAAGCTACGAGAATAATTTTTGTGCGCAAAGAAAACAAAAACGACTTATTAAACAATTTCTTCTCTTCCGTTTCAATCTTCGAAGATGAACAAAGGACTTACAGGTTTGGAATGACATGAGGGTGAGTAATTAATGACAGAATTTTCATTTTTGGGTGAACTAACCCTTTAAATGATGTTTTAAAACTAACATGTTTTCATTTGTGTAAGTTCTGTTGTACAATAAACTGTCATAATATCTTTAGACAGCTTTAACAAAAGACCTTATTTAACTCACAAATTGAAAAATGCTTTTTAAAAAACCCACAGGATATTCCAGAGGGAACTATGGCTCAAAAATGCTAAGTGTCTTTTAGATTTTATCACTGCAAACTGAACAGCTCTATTCCCAGACTGCTGCTTCCTTTAACATATTCCCATGTCTTGTTACTCTGCCCACATGGTGAGAATCTCATTTCAATTATGTAGTCACCCAGAGAATGATAATGTCCTACAATCTTCGTTCCGAGCACGACACCTCTACTTTGCGACCTTTCTGTCAACTAAGCGCCCAAGGGTATAGATAATTACTGTACTTGTAATTGCAGCAGGTGTCAGTGCAATGCTTTTGCTGCTGAGGCAATACGCCTAAAAGGTCATTTGTCATAACGAGGAACATTTCTATGTTTCGAGATACGCTGTGGCTTGAAAGCGCGTGTTGGAATTCCCCACAATTGCAGGCTTAATGGAGGTTATCCCTTTCACATTTATCTTTTGGAATTATTGTTAATTATGGAAACGATTGATTGGCACTGGTCTGTTATGGCTTATCATAATTGCTTTGCCATGTATATCTGACTGACAGCATTAGACAAATAGAAGGCTGTCCTGACGCAAAGCAGCTGTATCTCGTAATTAATCGCTAGATGTATCCAAAGAGGGGGAACGTTAAGGCATGCGGTATGAGGAGGGCACTGAAGGGTCTGCTGCAATTAAACACGCATTTGCAGTTTTGTAACAGCATCACTTTTAAATATAAACCAGAGTAATTGCGCGGCAAGTAGCTGCAACTTTGTTTCAGAAGAACTTGCTTTAGATGGGAAATGAAAAGCCTTTTAAAGCCTAGCTTTTGACTTTCTCATTCTCTAATGACTTGCGCGCCCTTGCTGTTTATTGTATTTTACCACATGGGTCCTATTTGCTTCCCCTTTGAAAATTAAGACGCTAATTAGTTCCCATTGCTTGTAATGCCAGAGGAAATGACATTAGAAGAATTATCAGATGGGGTAGAACATGCTTCGCCTCATGGAATCATAGCCACAGAACTTTCAAATGATTTGCATTCATTTAGATTCTTCATTCACCTAGGGCAAGTTTTCTGGAGGATTATCGTCGTTACAATGGTCTACTAATGAACAAACCTTGCCGTGGGATCTTATTTAGGAAGATGAGACATTTTTCTGATACTTGATTATCACGAATGGTCGCCTGCCCAGAGCCAACATCATCAGCCAGTTCTTCAGAGATCATATCAAAGAACGGTTTGCACTAGGAGTACCGAAGCGCGCAGAGGTGAAACAATTGTCAAGTGCCACTGGTTTGTCTCGTTACTTTAATTGGGTCACCAACTTTGAGGTGCATTAAAAGGATAGCTCATCTAAAAGTGAAATTCTGTCATCATTCAATCACCCTTAAAGTTGTTCCAAACCTATATGAGCTTCTTTCTTCTGCTCAACACAAAAGAAGATATTTTGAAGAATGTGTGTAAACAAACAGTTGTTGGTCCCCACTGACTTCCATAGTATGGAAAAACAATGCAATTGAAGTCAATGGGGACCAAAAACTGGTTACTGACATTCTTAAAAATATCTTCTTTTGTGTTCAGCAGAAGACAGAAACTCATACAGGTTTGGAACAACTTGATGGTGAGTGAAGGATGACAGAATTTAATATATAAAAACAAATCCTGTTTTCTCCTTGACATCTGAGACAGGCAAAGTCTTGGCAAGTAAAGTGAAAAACTTAGTTCCGACTAGGCTGCACCTGACAATAAACAATTCCCTTTCCAGATATCATTTTCATCAGAAACGGCAGTCTGGGGACATACATGAGCTGTGTTTAATAGGCATCATTTTCCATATACATCCCACTTCAATCAGCAGAGCACCACAGCAGACTTGTGTTTTGTAAGTAGCCGTCAGCAGTTGGCTCGATACTCAACACTCTAGAAAGGCATATAGCACAAAATGTAAATGACTTTCCACAGACGTTATGCAATTACGTGCTTGAAATCGCAACTCACTGTGACGCTAACTTGTTTTGTGTGCTTATAGACACGTTTTGGTGGGTTAAGGGTTAAGGCCTCTTGACAATTAAAGACCATTTGAACGGACCATTTGGACGGCAGTTATTTTGACTGACAAGTTAAGCTTTAGAGCTTTCTGTAATACACAACAAAAACAAAGAAGTCAAAAGACATGAGAGAATTTCAGATCTCTCAAGATTACTCGCTTAAAAATATTCATCCCATAACTGACAGAGTCAGAGGAATACATGGATAAATCACATTTTAAAGCTCCACCCAAATACCAGCAAATTCTTCAAACCATAGTATTTCTGTTTTTTATCTACCAGGCCTCAATGCATTTAAATAGGATGTTTAACTTTGCTGTATCAGGCTTCGGTCTCTGGTGTGGTGGGATGTGTCATTCAAGGCCATCATGGTAACATTTTCACTCAGTCGCTCAAATATTTCCATTTGCTTTCCCCTGTATGCTGCCTACAAGGTAAAACCACAAAGTATCCACTGTATTACTGAATTTAGTCAAAGAAGAATGTTTTAAAAAATGATAACAAAAAATGCATAAACATGAAGAATTGAACTTGACCTTAAATTTATTCATTTTCCAAAACCTGTCTGATAGAAATAAAATATAAAGCACAAGTATGGGTGCAAACATTCATGAATGAATGCAAACTTAAATAGCCTATCACACAGAGGTGATCTAAAGTGTGACTAAATGGTCACAAACATACAAAACACAATAATTTGACATCATAATTGTGTTGCCAAAAAATTGTTTATATGCGGTTTTGTTGGATATCATCGCACTGGATCGCATGCTATTGTTTCCATCACAGAATAACTAAGGCAATCGTATCGTGTTGTATGGTTTGTGATCAAATGATTCTTATGAACTGTTTCTTTTTAATATGTCAGTCAAAAGATTCACAAAATGCCTAGGGGTTTGAATCAGAGTCTCTAAGTCAGAGAATCTTTCAGAGGCGTTAGCTGACTCCCTCAATGAGCGAAAATAATTTTCATTTATGTCCAATGTTTATTTACTGAGTAAAGATGTATGCTCAAAACAGATGTTACTGTGCTAAAGTAAAAATGCAATTAAATGTTTATTTCACTAAATGTTTCCCACCCTTTTCATTGCACAGAGCAGGCATTGTACTGTATTAGTGTATTACAGCTTGCCCGAATAAATACATTTCGAGAAAAGTAAATAAAATCAGCTTTCTCTATCATTGTATATAAAGTTTTACAGGGAAAATAAAGCCATAAACATCCTGTTTCGCTGTGTTATTATCATCAGTTTCCTGTAATCTCTTGCTGTTCTCCAAACCCTGATTTATACTAACTGCCTTTCGCAGTACAGATATGCAGTACCACCGTACAAAGATGAATGTGGCTTTTATATCAGTGCACTTATCACAATAGAAGTTTATAGAGCTAAAGTAATCTCTAACACTGAAATCTACACACAATAAAACATACAGCAAATCCTTTAGTCAGGTAGTTTAATGTCTCTATCCCTTTCACGCTGTTTTTTTGAATTGGCCTATATAAATCTTTAAAAAAATGCAACTTAATCTTGTGTAGTGAGAGGTGAATCCTGCAAACATTGAAAACACATAAAAAATCAGTTTGTAGGGCACAACAGGAAACTAAAATGTCAGACTTAATGGTAACAGTAATACAAACTCACTGGTTAAAAAAAAAAAAGTCATTGGATGAGCCATATGAAATGAGTAATCCATTATGAAAATAACATATTTCAGAAGTCAGGAAAGACTAAAATCATCATTTGGACAAATGATAGTCATTACTGAGAATCACTTGTGAAGCATATTGTGTCAAAGCATTCTCACTACACTACTATAAAAACATTTGAGAGATTCTCCAGTGGTAGCAGATGGAAAATAATCTATTCATTATAACAAATAAAATTCAAAATAAATTGTCTCCACACCTTCTTGTTTAGTGGCCATGGCAATAAAATGACCCTTAATAAGAAAACACTGAGTGTGGGCCATGCGGGTAATAGGTTTTAAGGGACTTTTGCCTGCAGATTTATTACTGTTATGTGGGCACCCAACAGCCCCACTAATTAAGACTTGAACTCTTCACAGAATTCAAAGAAAAATGTTTAAAATACAGTAAATGCTCACAGCATGTTACAGTAAATCTGAAGACTTAAGTCAGTTAAGTCAGCAAATGTATGCAGTTATGCATTTTGTTACATTGATATGCCAATATCTAGGTTTTAAGGGACTTGTGATTCTTTTTTTTTTTTTTAATACTTAGCACAGAATTCAAAATAATAAAATAAAATTAAATATTTATGAAAAGTTATAAGCTGGCATGTTAAACCTGAACACTTAAGTCAGCAAATAAATGTATTTATACATACAGATGTGCATTTATACATACACATTAATATCTAAATATGTATTGCTTACTATTGTCATTCAGAATATATTGCATTACAGACTAAAAAGGCTTTGCTGATTCTAAGCCTCTGGACTCTCTAGAAATCATATGACCTAAAATATACCACCATTATAAGCCCAAAAGCAAGTTTTCATCTGTCACAGTCCACAAATCTCCTGTGACACTGACAAAAGAGACTAAACAGCTGAGGTAGGTGTTGCAGCCCCGGTCAGCTCAGCTAACTTCAACTTGTGATAGACCAGCAGATATCACCCCACCAGCTCCCTCCCCATCGCTGTCAGCTAATGGCCTTACAGGGATGTAGCCATCTCACAGTGCCACGGACAATAATGTTCCCACTTCTTCTTTAGCCACAAAAGGGACTCAGCTAGTAAAGTTTCTAAACCTCCCCGGCCATCCACACAATAGTGCCATCCATCACAAACTGTCCCTTTGATGCAACACGTCCTGTTGTACTGTAGTCACCTGCAGAGCCATTGTAGCAAGAGAGTCTTTTAAATATTTCCTCTCGGAAAGTAGAAGGAAAATAAAAGCCTATATATATTGTGAATACAGCTGTAGGTAGAAGAAAAAAACATTATGCATGATGACTTCTGCACACAGTTATTTAAAAGGATGTCTATGACCTTCATGTGCATGACATCACCATTTAAGTAAGAGTGTGAAATGCACTTTTGTCCAAAGAACTGAGTATGTATTTCATTTCTTTTAAATCTCTCCCTTCATCTTTTTTTAATGCTGAACAAATGTAGTCATGTACATGAATTAAAAAAAGAAACTGCAGCTTTTTTCTATCTATCTATCTATCTATCTATCTATCTATCTATCTATCTATCTATCTATCTATCTATCTATCTATCTAGCTATCTATCTAGCTGTCTATCTAGCTATCAGTCTGTCTGTCCATCTGTCTGTGTATTTATTTATTTATTGTTTTTTTTGTTTGTGATAAAAGAATTAAATTCAAGACGATAAACTACCATATTTTAGTTTCACCTGAATATAAGTCACACTGGGTCAAAATTAAATTGATGAAAAAATGTTCACAGATAAAGTCACATCTGTGTATTAATCACATTATATTATTACATTCAGAAATGTAATGTAAAACACAGGTAAATAAAATCAAGCATTTACAAGCATTAACATAATAAACAAGTATTTAAGTTCTCACTCCACAACAAATTCTTTAAATTTATTGGAATTCAGAACAGGAAAAAATTGTAAAATGAACAAATTTTAGTTGCCGTCATTACAAAAATATAAGAATGAATTATAAAAGTTAACATAATAATATGGAATAGAAGTTGCAGCATCTTTCCGATGATAAAAAATGACTTGCATTGTAGAAAATACAACATTAATTGAAACTGAAGAATAAATTCTACAACATCCGAATTCTGTATTGTTATATAAAGGATATGCTATTTTCCTTCATAATGTCATGGGATCTACAATTAATTTAATTGAGCTTTATAAAAACAAACAAAGAAATATTTAATGACCACAATATTTAAATGAAAATCATACATTTCTACCAACTGCTGAACCACATGCAGGATTACGGGTTACAATATTCTGTGAAAGACACATCTGCTTTCAAAAACAGACCAGATGAAGGCATCTTAGTAGAAAGGATGATACACAAACATTGAATTCGGACTTGACTTGATGTCTTCCTATCTCCGTATACTGCTGGTACAAGTTTTGGACACAGCCTCTAATTACCCTGGGCACACATTGAGTCATACACCAGTGATGGAGCCTTATAATTGGTACCACCAATTACCAGCAACTGCATTAGTCTGGAGACGAGATTTTAAAAAGACACTTGGACATTCTGTTGTAAGTGAATCCAGAATGAAGGATGGTGGAATGAAGAGTTGACATCTTTGATCCTTATTCTTAAATAAAATTATGCTTCCTAAAAGTACACAAGAAAGTGTAGACATTACAATCTTGCTTCTTTTAAAGTATGCAATATTTGCATGGAAGATTTTGGAAGTTTCAGAACTTTCTAGATCACAAGCAAGCTACAAATACCATATTTTATACTGGGACTCCTTTTAAGCGGATCTAAATGGAGTGAGGCATATTAACATTTGAAAGACATCTAAACGGCAAACCCAGGGAATCAAATCCAATGAACTGCGACGGTGCTGTTAAATGTTACGTTGCGAAACACGAAACCCATCAGAATAACGATGAGTACATTGGCCCAAAAGAAGAGCGATTAGCTCACTAGCTTGTTACAAACTGAAATCCGCAAATGAATGGTTAATATAGGTCGGTAACCATGCAATGGGTTGGTAATTGGAACATACATATCTGACATTGATAAAGTATAAATAAAATGGTCAAGCTTGACCTGTAACTGCTGATAAAAAGCAGATGCTTAAAGAGCAGTTAAAGGTTATCTTTTCTTCCCAGGTGTTTTCATTCGGATAATCGTAAAGTCTCAGTCAAAATATAATTTTTTATAGTGTAAAGGCTGATCCAATACCTCAAATTTGTTCTTTCTTTCTGAATTGCATAGTAGTCAACATAATAATAATAATAATAATTTTGACATGGTCACTACAGTCAACGTATTCAGGATGCAAGCACTCCATTTCAAAATATTCAAATCATTTTGATGATAATGGCGAGTTTAATGGCTAAGGTGTGTATTCCTGATTGCAAAAAGAGTCCAGCATTTAACAGACTGTACTTTGGAGGGCATTTCCATTATCATTTTTAGTAATCAGATATCTGAAAATTGCATCTGTTATGTTAATTGGAGTCATAAAAACTACAATAACAAGTGTGTGTGTGTGTGTGTGTATGTGTGTTGATAATCTGGTTCTGAAGGCACTTTTAAGTGACTACAGCACTTGAAATAAATAACAACAAATTTGAGCTTTGACACAAACAACAAAATTGTAAGTATAATGCTTTAGACAAAAGCCATTTCTTGTACTTATATTAACTACAATGGCACTGTGTTTTCAGCGTTCCTGCAACACCAAGAAAAGCAATTTTGCTCAGGCGAGTCAAAGCATCTGTGCTTTGCCATCTTTTGATACCATCTGCATTAGTGGAGGAAAAATATACAGACTAACTGGCTGAATTTTGTGCTGCAGAGTCTTTCAAAACCTCATTTGGCATGATGAGTTTACCTAATCAGTGTATGCTGATAACAGAAGAGACAACTCACTCCTATACATCTGAAACTGGAAATGGATCGATAAACAGCACCAAGGAAGAGGACAAAATGGAGTCACGGCAATTGTAAAATCTCATCAATGTTTGGTTTCCAAGGGCACATCTACTGAAGATGGAAATATAGACACATCAGTGGAATGCTGTTTTCTTTTAGTGATCAGCAATCACTGATGTGATACAAGGGAAATCTTAATCAGAAAGCTCAATTTAGCCTTTCCATAGACTGTTTAGCGTGTTTCTCAGATTGAAATGGAAGCTTTCAATGCCCTAGGGCCTGATTTGGTATGATCATGAGAGCAATTCATACAGTGACAAAAGCTCAATGAGTCCTTGTTTCATTCCTTACATAGTGCTGAGTGCATGACTTATATTCTGTGCTCAAGGCCATATCAGCAATGGGTGAAATCAGGTTTTGATAGTGAGGTATTCCTAAACTTCCTAAATATCCATGTTTCACTATGCATGTGGAAATTTGGCTAATCTTTTGACGTTATCATTGCAAAGTCAATTCAGCGCTAAGTTGATCCAATGTTTAATAAAATTGTATTGATTTATGTAGCTATTGAGAATTGTTATCATCAATGACTGGTTTCCAAGGGTGAGGGAAATTTCCATAGGCTGTTTAGCATGTTTCTCAGATTGAAATTGAAGCTTTTCAATTCCCTAGGGCCTGATTTGGTATGATCATGACAGAAATTCATACAGTGACAGTGTAGCTATTGAGAATAGCTATAATTAAAAAAAAAAAGGTCTTGTTAATGATGTTCTGTTTTGTTCAAGCCTAAAGGTAATTTAATCAACAAATTTTGATGGAATCTCCTTAAAGCAAGCAGCTTTCAGAATGTTTGCTTTCGTATTTTTCATATTTTTTGAATATATTTTAGTGACAGTAATTAACTGAATAAAAGCTAAGCATATACTCAGGGGCGCCGTAAGGGGGGGGG
>JAFVLL020016909.1:0-54675 GCA_021397915.2 Tor tambroides
ATTGGACTGATTGTACATGTGATTCAGAGCGCGGTCACGCTGAAGGCGTTCCCATAGCGTTTTCGGACGCAGCTCGAGTTCCTGAAGGGGAATCTAAATATTGAGAAAATCGCCTTTAAAGTTGTCCAAATGTTGTTTTTAGCAATGCATATTACTAATCAAAAATTAAGTTTTGATATATTTACAGTAGGAAATTTACTAAATATCTTCATGGAACATGATCTTTACTTAATGTCCTAATGATTTTTGGCATAAAAGAAAAATAGAAAATTTTGAACCATACAATGTATTTTTGGCTATTGCTACAAAATTACCCATGCAACTTAAGACTGGTTTTGTGGTCCAGGGTCACATATATTTAATATATTAAAATATATTTCCTTTTCTTTCTCTTAGACCAACAGACACCCCCTCAAAAAAGAAAGAATAGTGAAAAATGTGTTGACTTTGTGGTCAGAATGTTCATCTAAAAAGCAATTCATACAGACTATTTTCTGAACAGAATTCATATAAAGTATGTGGACTTTCAAATACTTGCAGCCATGAACTTCACAAATCCAGCATCCATTCTCAGAAGCACTTACTGTTTGTATAATGTCACTGCACTTTTGTGAATACTCTCTCACTCTATATTATTCTTTGCAAAGAGTCAGACTCTTTGACCAGACTAAGGCAGGTTTGTACCTTCTCCAACACAGAGGTCTGAGACTTAGTGAGAATGACAAGGCTCATTTTCTACATCTCTCTGTGTCTGTGTGCTCTGAGGCTTGTGGCAGCACTGGGATCAGGGATTGTGTTACATCACCAAAGGAGCAGTCAATCACTTGAGAGATGTGTGATTAAAAGGACAACCGCCCACAACGGAGGTTTAGTCTGTGGATGTGCGTGTTTGCATGCCGAGAATGAGGGAAATGTACATGTGTGGGTGGAGATGTGAGAACCAGACGGGATGCATTTGATGGAGGACACAAAGATATGTATGTTCAGTGTTTACTTGGGAACTGTTAGCTTAAAACTACCAAATAGCACAGCAAACACAACTTTGAGGATGGTTTGCTACAAGGAAGAAGAATGCTAAAGCAAAAACTGAACCAAAAAATCAGCTATAAGCGAGAGGGATGTGACAATTTAGTACAAATGCTTTCAAGAAATTCTGATCCATTAGAGTTTTCTCTAGTGTGTAAGTGCCCTGACCATCTCTCTGTATTTGAGAGGGAGGAAGTGGAAATCCCCATTCACAAATTATCAGTTTTTCCACTATCCATAAACAGCAGCTCTTCATGACAGGCCGCAGACTAAAGTCTCTCATATTCAACACGTCGCCTTTCCATCCCAATTAAATTTGGAGCAGGAACGATTACTTACATCTGTAGGGCAAAGACTTCAGGATTCACTTAGGCCCAACGAACAATGTTTTTAAAAGTCATGGAATTCAAACCTCTATGTGGAATAACTTAAATGAAAATATGTCGTAAAACATTGTGGAAAAACACTGAAGGCAGAAGATATATTTTTAAGTTCAGAAAAGTACAGCATGTGTCCTTAATGGGACACCCTAAATTCAGTCATCATGTACTCACCCTTATGCCACCCAAACCAATATGACTTTCTCTCTTCCATATATCTCCCATGTAACAAAAAAGTTATTTTTCAATGTATTTTAGTCTTTTTCTATATTTTTTTTTACTAGCAACTGGGTGAAAATTCCTAGTAAATTCTACTCCAAATTTTTTCAGCATAACAGTACTGATGATAAATGTGTATTTAAAAAATTAAGTATTAAACATATGATAATATCAGACATACTTCAGACAAAGGTTTAACCTAAAGATGTATACGTCTCACGACTATTTATAACCCTCAGGTGCACGTAATCAAATGACGTCACCTACCAAGGTTATTTAAGCCAATTCTTGGCGTGTTTGACACACATGCTTCACAACCGGTCAAACAAAGAATGTTCTCATAAGCGTTATTGAAACACAGCATTGAGAGTAGTTTTTGATAGGGAACTGTGAGACACTCAAGTCTGCAAGTGTCAATAAATAGTAAGATTTATTTGTACAGGTGCATCTCAATAAATTAGAATGTCGTGGAAAAGTTCATTTATTTCAGTAATTCAGCTAAAATTGTGAAACTCGTGTATTAAATAAATTCAATACACACAGACTGAAGTAGTTTAAGTCTTTGGTTCTTTTAATTGTGATGATTTAGGCTCACATTTAACAAAAACAAATTATCTCAACAAATTAGAATACTCCATAAGACCAGTAAAAAAAAACATTTTTAGTGAATTGTTGGCCTTCTGGAAAGTATGTTCATTTACTGTATATGTACTCAATACTTGGTAGGGGCTCCTTTTGCTTTAATTACTGCCTCAATTCGGCGTGGCATGGAGGTGATCAGTTTGTGGCACTGCTGAGGTGGTATAGGCCCAGGTTGCTTTGATAGCGGTCTTCAGGTCATCTGCATTGTTGGGTCTGGTGTCTCTCATCTTCCTCTTGACAATACCCCATAGATTCTCTATGGGGTTCAGGTCAGGCGAGTTTGCTGGCCAATCAAGCACAGTAACACCATGGTCATTAAACCAGCTTTTGGTACCTTTGGCAGTGTAGGCAGGTGCCAAGTCCTGCTGGAAAATGAAATCAGCATTTCCACAAAGCTTGTCAGCAGAAGGAAGCATGAAGTGCTCTAAAATTTCCTGGTAGATGGCTGCGTTGATTGTGGACTTCAGAAAACACATTGGACCAACACCAGCAGATGACATGGCAGCCCAAATCATCACTGGCTGTGGAAACTTCACACTGGACTTCAAGTAACATGGATTCTGTGCCTCTCCACTCTTCCTCCAGACTCTGGGACCTTGATTTCCGACAGAAATGCAAAATTTACTTTTATCTGAAAAGAGGACTTTGGACCACTGAGCAGCAGTCCAGTTCTCTTTCTCCTTAGCCCAGGTAAGATGCTTCTGACGTTGTTTCTGTTTCAGAAGTGGCTTGGTGGCCCTTTTCCTGAAGATGTCTGAGCGTGGTGACTCTTGATGCACTGACTCCAGCTTCAGTTCACTCCTTATGAAGCTCTCACAAGTGTTTGAATCAGTTTTGCTTGACAGTATTCTCAAGCTTGCGGTCATCCCTGTTGCTTGTGCACCTTTTCCTACCAAAATTCTTCCTTCCAGTCAACTTTGAATTTAATATGCTTCGATACAGCACTCTGTGAACAGCCAGCCCTTTCAGTAATGACCCTCTGTGACTTACCCTCTTTGTGGAGGGTGTCAATGATAGTCTTGTGGACCATTGCCAAGTCAGCAGTCTTCCCCATTATTGTGGTTTCAAAGAACAAGAGATACCCGGAATTTATACTGTAGGGATGGTCATTTATTGAAACTCAAATGTAAATATTCTAATATTCTAAAATACTAGATTTTTGACTTTCATGAGCTGTAAGCTCTAATCATCGAAATTAAAACAAAAAAACTTTTGAAATATTTTACTTTACATGCAATGAATCTAAAATATATGAAAGTTTCACTTTTTGAAATAACTTACAAGAAAAAATGAACTTTTTCATGACATTCTAATTTATTGAGATGCACCTGTACATTTTTTGCAATTATGGTTAAAAACTCAAATTTTGAGTGTAATTCATTAGCCAAAAAATGGAAAAATACAGTCAAAAAAAGTAAGCCTTTTTTTAAGATTTATGCAGTTTAATTAATAGTAAAATTCTATCAAATTGAATTGAACAATCCTTAATCAATTATTCAATTAAATTATTATTATTATACACAAGGATTATTCAATTCAATTTAATGGAATTTTACTATTAATTAAATTGTGTACATTTAATTTATTTTTGAGTGTAAATAAAAAAATTGACAGCATTATTTATTTTTTTAAATAAACTTTATATAAAATTATTATTATTATTATTATTATTTTAATTTTAGAAATTTTCATGAACTCTTATGGCCATGATAACTGTGTGAAAATCTGATATTGTGACAACTCAATTCTGAAATATACTGTAAGTCTCATATATTCTGCATTAGTTACAAAAACTGACAGTAAATGCCATCCATTTTCGCATGTCACTGAAACCAACCCTAAAACTGCAAATAAAATAGTGCTTTGCACTCAGTCTGTAAAAACAGGGCCCAGTGTACTGTATTAACATAAAGGAATTTTACATATTGATTATTCATGTGCGTTTAACCCTTATTTTGATTTAGGCATTGCAATGCATTTTGTTTTAGGAAAAGGAAAATGTCTGTAAACTTAACAAAAAATGGCACAAAGTTACCAGTACCTTTTCCGTTTTTCTACAGATTTTTTCTTACAGGGTGGAAGAAAGAAAGGCATACGGGTTTGATACAACGCAAGGAGAGGGAAATAACAACAAAACTGTCATTACGGCATGAAATATCCCTTTAAATGTTTTTCAAAGTAACACTATCACGCACATACCTTATATGCACACTGTGTGTGAATAAGGATCTGACAGCACTGTTTATATCACGTAACAGCTTTCCCTCTCTGTCATGGGATCCTGTGAAGAGATTTCATTACTGACCGACCACTGAAGCAGTGTCTCTCTTATCGTCAGCTGTCAAACTCAATCACGTCCCCATCATCTCCCTCCACATGTGTGAGTCTGTGTGTGTTTTAATGATCTGTCATAGTCCTGTGCTCTCCAATACAAGGAGCTGTGGAGAAAAGTAATTACAACACACTCTATGTTCTCCTCAATCACAAAAGTGTGAAATATTAATCCAGTGGCGGCACAAAGAGCCTTTCATCTTATTATTGCTGTATATTTCATTATTTCATTTCTCTTGCTCATGAAACAGTTTTGAAGGTTCAGGGAGGTACAGCTCTGAAAGAGAACACACTGGAAAAGCTGCTAGGATTTTATATGATCTAACAGTAATTATCACAAAATAGCATACAATAAAATACCACTTCAGAATGGTATAATGAAATCAATGGAGGATCAGTCATTTTCTGCCATAATAATAAAAAAAAGACTGTAAAAATAGAGGGAAAAAATGTATTAATGTATTAATAGTGAAAAAATGTATATATAAAATAATAATATTCATATTTATATTTTTTTTAAATATATAAAATATTGTGAATATATATTAACTACAGTAGCAGTCTAAAGAAATATACATAACTTCAAGTTAGAGTTTTCTTTCTTTCTTTTTTTTTTTGATATTTAGTGCCATATTAGAGAAAGGTGTCTTAATGAAATGTTGTTTTGATTTGTAAATCCATCTCTCATTCGTTCTCTTTTTCTCTCTAAGCACAAAATCTATTCACCCTAAACATAAAACCCAGCGATCACAATTAATTAGACATTTCATTAATCATGCTGTCAGGAAAGAGACAGAAGCTCATAGACTAACACACGCCCACAAACCCAAACAGTGCTCCTGCGTGCCTTAGACCATGTCTGACCACGTCTGTTTTTATTCTCCCTTTCATTCTCACCTCATATTAACTCAAACACAAACTAACAAGATGTAGACATTGATTTGAGGCAAATAAGTTATTAATATATTAAGTCGCTTGTAGTATAAGCCTATTGGCCAAATACGACAGCTGGCCGGCGCAGAGAGCTGAAGTACTTGCGAGTCAGGATGACTTGAAGTTTCCTTGAATGGCTGTATTGAGCAATCTGAATACTTCTACACACTAAAATGGTGTACTCTGTTGGTACATACTCATACATACTTATGAATATGTAGTATAAATGCTCACCAGTATTAGGACGATATTAGTACTGCTAAATTTCTTAAAATTGCACTACAGTGCATTTGTGTTTGCATCTGTCTAGCCCAATCCATTACCTTAAAATTCTTAATAATTACTTATACTTATATATGTTTAAAAATTCATGTGGCATCTTTCACATTTTCACTGTGACAACTCAAAAAGTCGAGAACTGTCTCAAACCTGTATGCAAACACAGATACATACTTATAGGTAGCTATGTGCTATGATTTACTGATTTAGGGCACACACGCAATTACAATATTACACATACAATACAATTACACATACAATAGGACACACATAATCACAATTTAGTATGGCTAGTATGTGAATTGTCCTGTCAGTTGCTTACTATTTATCTTGATGCAAAAAACTGCTGTAGATGCACTAAAATTGTCTTAGTCTTAGATGTATTGTGCTGTTGTGTCTTGCTTCACCATGGTAACAAACAAAATAAAATCAAAAGATAGATTAAACAATCACAAAAAGATTCTCAATTGGAAACACTGCTTGGGCTTCTTGAAATGCCAGACATAAGCTTGCTATCAATAAATTCAAGCTAAGAGCTTTGCATTGGAATGCAATGGGTTTTTCTAACATGCGCCTGACTGCATATTGTACGTATATTTTGGGTCAAGATCTATTAAGTGTTCATAGTATGGTGTACACTCCAGCTGAATCCATGCAGGATGAATTTGTGTCACAATTGGTTAACGGCTAAGCGTGTTGATGAACGCTGCCTTTCTGTAGTCCTTGGGCTATTGATGAAGTCATTATTTATATGGTGGCCTGTGAATCTTAGAGTTGAGGCTGTGGGGTTAACGCTTCTGCCATTACCCACCTATTCATCATCTTTAATCTGTGCTTTATGGAGCTCTGTGTGTGTGTGTGTGTGTGTGTGTGTGTGCGCACGTTTGCGTGTGGTTGGTTAAGTCTGGTAGCGTTGGTGAGATTGGCTGGTCTCCAGAGGCTCAGTGAAATGCCAGTGAAATGACAGACAGGATTATGATGTATATAGAGAGAAAATGTCAGCAAGGACATGCCATGAGTACAGATGGAACTGTATATAAGAAAGAAAGAAAGAAAAATGAACAAACTAAGAAAAAGGAAAGAAAGAAAGCAATTAAATGAGTAACAAAAGTCATAAAAGCTACCTGGTCTCATGACGAAAACGTACCTCTGGGAGCTTTTTCGCAAGATGCGAAATTCGTACCAATAAGTACATATCACTGCAGTTTCCAACAGAAACGAACACTGGCGGTAAAACAGTTATGATTACAGCTCCATAAGTTTCGCTTTCTGGAGCTGGCTCGGTAGCTCAGCCGCACAAAATTGGATTTAGGATGTGGAATTCTTGGGTACGAATTCCGTCAAAAACATGACTTGTGATGAAAGAGCTAAAAGATGAGAGATCGAAAAACAAGCTAATACGGCATGCTTGCGATTGCATTTTTACGTCACATTCGCTTTTGTTCATACTATCGGGTAGCTTTGGGTGTAGTGCAGATGGTACGTTATTTTAAAACGTCACAGAGCATTAGAGTTATAGCGCCACTCAATGGACATTTCAAGTCAGAACTGTGGTGACGCCTACAAAACCAATGTCTCATAAAACGTACCATATGTACATTCATCTGTTCCAGGGGAAAAAAACAAACACTCTTTTAGCACCACCCAGTGATATTTCACATCAAATATGTCACGAAACGTACATGGCAGTATGTATTTTGCGTCTTGCGAAAAAGTTCCACAGGTATGACCAGGTTGCATAAAAGATTGATAAAACCATACAGTACTTAAAAAAGAACAAAAACAAACATAAATAATGAAAATGAACAACATTAATAAAGAAAAAGAATGCAAGTGAAAACAAGTGCAAATGAAAACAAAAACAAGCAAACAAATTAAGAATAAAAATGTATGTGAACAAAAAACAAACAAAAGTAAATGAAAGAACGAAGGCAATTGCAAACAAAAAACAAGAGAACAAAAATTAAAAACAAGTGAACAAAAGAAAAGAATGACACAAAGAAGGAAAGATCAAACAAATAAACAAACAATAAATGAGGAGAGAAAAAAGAACTAAAATATTAACAAATGCAAATGAAAACAAAAAACAAGCGAACAAACAAATTAATAACTTAACAAGTGAATGAACAGTAAAATGAAAGAAAGTGAATGAAAGAAAAAATAATGACAGAACACATGCAAATAAAAATACAAGCAAATGAACAAATAAAAAGAATGGAAAAGAAAGACAAATGAATAAACAATGAAAAATGAAAAGGATTATCATAAAAAACAAATGAGTAGCAAAGAGCAAACAAAGGGCAAACTATTAAACAAACAAACGAATGGACAAAAATGAATGAACATGCAAATGAAAAGAATGAAAAATGAAAATGAATTAATGAACAAACAAAAAACATCTCTACTACTTAAATCTTTCTCCTGCTTTGCTATCTATACACTCATATACTGTCTGTGAGTCTGAAAATACTCTTTCTGCATTTTGTTCTGCTTAACAATGTTGAGAATCCATATGGGAATATTATAGAGGCCCCCATTACACAGCACAGCTCTGATGACACATGCACCTCTGTCACTCTGCCTACACTGCATATTAATCATGTCTTTAACTACAGCCATTATATACACACACACACACACACACACACACACACACACACACACACACATCTCAAACTCAGCAGAACTCCCAGCCTACGCTCTCATCTCTACCGCCCATCATCCTGATACCATCCGCCCGACAACACCTGGGAAATGATAAGTGTGTGCGAGAATGAGTGTTTCTTCTCTGTCAAGTCACTCAAACACTTCTACAAACTCAGCAAAATCCACCTCAGTCCTTGGATCAGTGAAAAGCAGCAAAATTCAAACCAGCACCAGTGTACTCAGTGACCTCTCCCCACACTCTCATACTGATCCTGGATCAGCCAATGCGGCTGTTTAAACAAGCAGTAATTGGCCCTCCAGGGTGACTGTGCTCAGCTGTAATCCTGTCTGTGCTGTGACTCATGACGGTGAGCGGCTGACCTGAGGTCAGTGAGGCGGCATGTAGCCAATTACTATACAGCACAAACTCAAATTAAAGACATGATCTGGAAACAGTGGTACTGCTAACAGGTGGTCAGCTCAGCGATGACACACTCAGCGCTAACAGCTCACTGATGTGCTTTTACATGCCAAAATTGATGTAAATCAAGCATGAAGTAATTCATTGCAAGCATACATGTGATAATTACATCATCTATGTGCAAAAATGCTGCTAAAGTCCTTAAATAGACTCCAAAATGTCTTTTGACTTTGTACACTTCTAATAAAGCAGTCCAGCATTATTTGCTACAGTGAACACTTATTGGTGATATAATATTTCGTTGCAATTAAGGTCAATAATAAATGTCAATACTAAAATTTAAAGTAACCATATCAGTTGGTAATACACATGTAATTTGTGCCCACACGGGAGCTTTTGATTGCTTATGTGAGTATTTGCATTGATGATATAATTAGGCATGTTTAATTTAGTCTTTTGCTAACACAATAATTGCTAGTATTAATTACTAATAATTACTTTAAAACTTGACATGGTGTCCACTTTATCGCTAAGAAAGATAAACATATGCAAACAAAAACAAGAAAATAAATGTATGAATAACAACGAATGTGGATAAACAATGAAAAAGAAAGAAAGAAAGAAAGAAAGAAAGACAAACAAATGCAAACAAAACAAGAAAACAAACAAATTAATAACAATGAATGTGGATAAACAATGAAAAAGAAAGAAAGAAAGAAAGAAAGAAAGAAAGACAAACAAATGCAAACAAAACAAGAAAACAAACAAATTAATAACAATGAATGTGGATAAACAATGAAAAAGAAAGAATAACAAAATGCAAACAAAAAAGAAAAAGGAATGAATAACAACAAATGTGTATAAACAATGAAAAAGAAAGAAAGAAAGAAAGAAAGAAAGAAAGAAAAAGAAAGAAAGAAAGAAAAACAATGCAAACAAAACAAATACAAATTAATAACGAATGTGGATAAACAATGAAAAGAAAAAGAAAGAAAGAAAGAAAGAAAGAAAGATTAACAAAATGCAAACAAAAACAAGAAAACAAACAAATGAATAACAACGAATGTGGATAAACATTGAAAAAGAAAGAAAGAAAGAAAGAAAGAAAGAAAGAAAGAAAGAAAGAGAAAGAAAGATTAACAAAATGCAAACAAAACAAGAAAACAAACTAATGAATAACAATGAATGTGGATAAACAATGAAAAAGAAAAAAAGAAAGAAATATTGATTAACGAATGCAAACAAAAACAAGAAAATAAATGTATGAATAACAACGAACATGGATAAACATTGAAAAAGAAAGAAAGAAAGAAAGAAAGAAAGAAAGAAAGAAGTAACAAATGCAAAAAGAAAACAAACAAAAGAATAAAATGAATGTGGATAAACAATGAAAATAAACAAACTAAAGAAAGAGAACAAAAGATTAACAAATGCAAACAAAACAAAAACAAGCTAAGAAAGAAAGAAAGAAAGAAAGAAAGAAAGAAAGAAAGTAACAAATGCAAAAAGAAAACAAACAAAAGAATAAAATGAATGTGGATAAACAATGAAAATAAACAAACTAAAGAAAGAGAACAAAAGATTAACAAATGCAAACAAAACAAAAACAAGCTAACAAACAACAAAGAAAGAACAAACAAACATAAATTAATAAAAAATGGTTTGGAGAAATTCAGACAGACAAAAGACGTTGCTATGCGTGTTTTGATAGCAAAACTCCTCCCGTGTCCTTAGCAAGCTACAGAGGCAAACAGTCGCCGCTAATGCTAACGCTTGCGTCTTTTGTCTGTGGAGGAATGTTACCCGTAACAACCTCTTTACTTGTTCTCCTTCAGCAAAACAAGTGGTTTACATTTTTAGGCTGATGTTTTTAACCCAACATTTACGTTGGGGGGGGGGGGGGTGTTTCGGGTGGGAAGCGTGCAATCTGTGATCGCGTGCAGTTGCTGACGCTCGCTAAAGCTTGCAGTCGCTTTCTTATGTGCGCTGTTTTATCAGTTTCACTTTCGAAATCGATCACATTCAGCAAGGAGGGGAGAGGATGGAAAGGGGGGGGCACAGTAACTCGTTTGGGGGGGCACGGCCCGCGAATGCCCACCCTTGGCGCCGGCCCTGGCTGGAGGAGCTACTTGGAACAAACAAGCAAGTAAGACGTGGCTCTTTTATTTGATCAAAATACACAGCAATATTGTGAAATATTATTATAATTTAAAATAACTGTTTTCTATTGTAATATATTTTAAAATGTAATTTATTCCTGTGATGCAAAACTGAATTTTCAGCATCATTACTCCAGTCTTCAGAGTCACATGATCCTTCAGAAATCATTCTAATTGCTGCTCAAGAAACATTACTGATTATTATCAATGTGGAAAACAGTTGTTTATTTGTGGAAACTGTGATACATTTTTTTCCAGGATTCTTCAATGAATAGAAAGTTTAAAAGAACAGCATTTACTAGAAATAGAAATCTTTACTTCCACTTTTGATCAATGCATCCTTGCTGAATAAAAGTATGAAATTATTTTTTAAAACTGAAAAATTAAATAAACTGTAAATTGAATAAATTGGTAGTGTGTGTAACAATTGTGTAGTAATTAGCTTTATTTTCTATAGCACCTTTAAAAGTTACATCTCAGTAAGTACTTTGCAGGAATAAAATACAATAAAATACAAAAAGAAGACATGCTATCAAAACAATTTAAGAAAAATACAAAAGTCAATCAATAAACAATTGTTTTATTGTGGCCAGCCTAAGGCACACCTGTGCAATAATCATGCTGTCTAATCAGTATCTTGATATGCCACACCTGTGAGGTGGATGGATTATCTCGGCAAAGGAGAAGTGCTCACTAACACAGACTTAGACAGATTTGTGAACAATATTTGAGAGAAATAGGCCTTTTGTGTACATAGAAAAAGTCTTAGACCTTTGAGTTTAGCTCATGAAAAATGGGGGCAAAAACAAAAGTGTTGCATTTATAATTTTGTTCAGTGTGTATATATATATATATATATATACACACATATATATATATACACACACATATATATATATATATATATATATATATATATATATATCATTTAAAGTAAAATGCAATATGTAAAATAATAAAATAACACAAACTCATTATCTAACAATATTGACAGAATTTAGCAAATGTGGAAACTCTCTACTTATCTTTATGACACTAAAAATGATCTGCTGTCATGAATCTCTCACATAAACTGCATGTCTGATGGCTCTTGATGCTGTATAAACTTGGTTGGATTTTCATTAGGGAACAAAAGTGGTTTTGGAGGCAGTCTAGACCTGGTGAAATGCAGCATCTGCTCTGCTTCTATTGAGCCAAACCACTTTCCTCTGAGGAATTCTCACATTGTGCTTTAGCAGCTCTGAAGGGCCAAAATCCCCAAAACACTAAATAATTATACATATATATTTCTGTGAAATATCACATGAATGAAACCCTTATTCTAAACTTATGTTTGCATTCAATCAGAGCTCTGTCAGCTAATATCTCGTGTCAGGGAAACTGCACCTGTAATGTTTTCCCACTGTCGTCATCAATTAGATTTAAGATCACTGCCTGTTTGAAAATGACAGCAGGCACGGCCTTGGAGGAAACTTTATTACTTATTTCAATGTCCTGAACCTCACACATTGAATTTTAATTTAACAATATTTATATAGCATATATTCCAGTGGAGTATTTCAGAAAGTGCTTAATTGTCATGAAAATGAGCATGAAGAAAAAAAATCATAATGGTCCTAAAACAGACTTTATGTTCTCAACTTCTTTTTATTTGGGTTGAAATTGGACACATTTTCTTAGCGTTGCGAAAGAAAGGTGTTTTCGCCTCCTCTCTGGAGAATGAGAGAGCAGGCGTGGAGTTTGTCCTAAAAGTGTTGACTTTTATCAAGTCTTTTTTCTCTTCTCATTTGAAGTCTGTGCATTTATTCACCACAAGTAAAATATAACCTAGAAACATTGGCCATTACTGTCTTCAGATCAGGCTTGATAATAAGGTCAAAACAGACATAAAACTAATATGTCTCTAAAATGTCACTGCACAAAATCAATTATAGATTCATTCAGGAGCTAAAGAGGTTCCTCAAAACCATTTCCATTCCTTTCTCCCTGTTCCCAATTCTCATATCTATCTTTATTCAGTTTCTTTTCTTCCTCTATTCAATCTGTCTCGACTCAATCCTAGCATGTGTGTGTGTGTGTGTGTGTGTGTGTGTGTAAGAGAGAGAAGGACAGAGCGAGACAGACAGAGAGGAAACAGTGGGCGCCCTGGGCGATCGTCACATCAGCTCAAAGGTCTAGGAGCAGGAGAAAGACATCTTAGACGCCACGCTGAGTTAGCGCTTTCTCCCAGCAGTCTGTCTGTGTGTCTGGGAAAGTGTTATTACTTTTATTAAAGAGTCCCAGAGAGGAACAGAGAGCGTATCAGAGCATGTAGCAGGGCAGAATGTGAAACACTGATGTCAATCCCCTCTCAACCAACCCATGATCTGAGCGCTGGACTGTGTTAAAGGAACGTTACAGGTGCAGAGTGATTCAAGTTCTATCGACAACACCTGTTAATTACAGATGAAACAATATTACATTAAATATATGTGTGGAGAATTCTTGATTTTATTTCTAATTTAAATATTTAGGTTGTTTATCAATTTAGACGTATGATTACAGACACAGAGACTCTTTCCAACAACACGTTTTAAATTCTATACGTACTGTATCTATAAAAATAAAGGTTCCAAAAGCAATTATTTTCTTATTGTGAAGAACATTTGGATAATCTAAAGAAGCTTTTCCCTATAAAGAAGCTTTTGTGGAATGGAGTGATTCCATTAATGTTAAAGGTTCTTCACGGAACCATCAATGCCAATAAAGAACCTTATTGAGAGTGTATAATTGTGGCAATATTGTGTCGCAAGAGCAAGTGAGAAATTAATAAGCATTAATAAGTGTATCAAGACATTTTGCCTTCACCTTATGAATTATTTTCTTGTTGTCTTCCTTATTCCTTTCTGCTAAAGGAATAAATGTAAAAGAAAAAAATAATAATAAAATCTTATTATTATCAATGTTGAAAACAACCTAAGGGTGTCCTAACATTGTCACACATGGCTTTTCCATTTTGGCTTTATTTTTACTAAATAAATAATGACATGGTGTGATATGTCATGTGTTGCTGTTCATGAGGTTTTATTTTCCAAATTTTGAGACCTGCCAAGGACCAGATCATTTTTTATTATGTCCTGATATGGAAAACCATGGAATTCAGTAGGGTATCCTAACATTTTCACATGACTTTATATATATATATATATATATACACACACACACACACACACACACACACACATACAGTCTGTTGAGTCATACTTAAAAAAACCAACATATAAATAATTTGTGTGCAGTTGTTGTCAAATGAACTTTTGATGTGTTGGCTGTGCTTGTTTCTAAGCATCTAACTCATCAACCTCCTCTTCATACACACGCAAACACACACACATACACTTCCCCTGCAGCCTGTGCAGTGAGTCATGCTGGACAGCCACAGCATCAATGCAGCACACTTGAAATGAATCTGATCAAACTCTGAGAGCTCAGAGCAACAGATATTTGCTCTCTGATGATGGAGATTTCTGCAAAAATGTACAGGATGGAGTCATCTCAGGCTTTACAGAGATTCTCCCCTGAGTGTATCGACTGAATACTGATACAGAATGATCCAGAATTCCCATGCAAACTTAATTCATGCAGTCCACTTTGAAAGTAATACTGCTGCAAGAGGTTATTGAAGATGAGAACAGACTTGCTCTATGGCCAGTTCTCAGCAAACAGTGTCATTTGATAAACCATGACTCGCCACAGATATACTGTAATAACAGACAAAATAAAACATTTAAGAACAGAATGTAGTCACATTATTTAACTAATTAGTTTGAACTGTTTATTGTGCAAAAAAATAAAAATAAAATAAAAAATAATAATAAATGTATTTTTAATTACAATTAATATATTTTATTAAAGTTGTTCAAATTGTATTTTTTTATTTTGTTTTAAATATCGCTTTGGAAAAAACTTATTCTACTTAAACTTTAGAAATAACTTTAAAGTCCTGTGTGCCTGTGAAGGAGTAGTTTTGTTTTCTGTCTAAAGGGGAATAAATTTGTTAAATTAAAATTGTATTTTTAAATAAATTTTTTTTTATATTGCTTTACAAATCTAGCCCTACCTAAATTTTTACTTCTATTAAAATGAATACATGGTTTAAGTATGTTTCTTTCCGTCTTTCATTCTTTATTTTTAAATGAAAGCTTTGTGGATTTTCTAAAAAGGCAGAATTGTCCCTGGACTTTGTGACATTTTCTCATAATTAGATCATTATGTTAATCTCATTATGTTAATTATTCAGTAAAAACAATTAACATAAAGAGATTATGTTATGTTATCAACATAATCTCATTATGAGTACACATATTGATCTTGGTAACTGTGTTAAAAAATCCGGGTAATCATTTAATTTCAGATTTGTTTTTTCTTGGCTCAAAATGTCATGACTGTGAATGAATAAATCATTTTGTTCTAATCTTCCACTCTGTAACAAATCAACCATGAAACCTTTTCGATATAACAGGTTTAAATGGTCATTAAGTATTTTTTCCTGATATTTTCAGGCTCTGACACATTACATGTGAGCAATGCAAGTTCAAGTCCAGATTCCTGATCTCACTCCCTCAACCTCTTTCATCATTTCCTGTCCTCTCAATATAACCGCTATGAAGAAAAGCGGCAAAAAGGCCTAAAATAAAAATGACATTTGTGCAAGCCTTGAACAAATCAATCAGATTCCTTTTCATACTATTCCAGTTTGAAATTGCCTCAATTTTCCGACATCACGGCTATGCCCTTGGCGGAAAAATGAAAACCACAGATCAATTTCAAACTAGCCTACACAAACACACACTACTCACACACAAACTGTACACACTTTTCTAATCTGATGCTTCTACCTCTTTCTACCTCTGTGCAGTAACAGGCTCACACACAGACATAAGTTCCACACCAAACACACACACACAAAACACACACACACACACACACACAGACAGCAGGCAGAACAAAGGCAGACATCAAAGAACCATCAGCAGAGCTGGTCAGATCCTTTTATCCTGTCGCAAGTCTAAAAATGTTCCCAGGAAAAGAAATACTGCACTCAGAGCAGCTGTCCAGCACAAACACAGACAGCACTGAGATTCTGCACAGCTCTGAGATCAGTTCAGTTCACTGAATAATTTTAAAGTCCTGTGTGCCAGTGAAATGAGAGGAAAGTGACAGACTCAGACACTCTGTAAACATCCTTAATTCTGTGTGGGCAGGTTTGTTTTCCCTCTTAAAAATAGAGAAAAGAAAAAAGAAAAAAAGAAAAGAAAGAAAGAAAAAATGTTCTTTCCGGATTTCTGAAAATGTCCCCAGAGGAATAAAAAACCTGACTAAACCTCATTGTAGGAACCAGAAAAAATGGCACATAATAGAACTATATAAAAACAAATCAAACAAACAAAAAAACAAAAAAACAAAAATAAATAAATAAATATATACACAATCATCAAACACCAAAACAAAAAACACCAAACAACAAAACAAAAACAATCAAAAATAAATAAATAAAAATCAGCAAACAACAAAACAAGACAAAACAAACAAAAAACAAAAACAAAACACAAACAACAACAAAAACAACCACCAAACAAAATGAAGCAAAACAAACAAAACAAAAAACAAACAACAAAACAAAAAGCAATAAACAGCAAAACAAAACCATATAAATCAAAAGGTACTAAACAACAACTAAAACCATACAAAACAAATTAAAAAACAAAACAAAACAAAACATCCTTAATTCTGTGTACTGGCAGGTTTTGCTTTACCTCTAAAAAAAAATAAATAAAACAAAATAAAAACATGTTCTTTCTGGATTTCTGAAAATGTCCCCAGAGGAATAAAAAAAAATCTGACAATACCTCATTGTAGGAACAAGAAAAAGGCAAATATCAGAACTATATAAAACAAAACAAACAAACAAAAAATAAAATAAATAAAAATCCTCAAACACCAAACAACAAAACAAAACCATTCAAAACAAAAAGCATCAAACAACAAAACAAAACCATACCAAAAAAAAACAAAAAACAAACAAACAACAAAACAAAAACTTACAAAAAACTAAGAAAAACAAAACAAAACAGTACAAACAAACAAAAACAAATCAGAAAACAATGTGTATGTGTGATTGTGTCATAGTGTTGTAAATATTGTGGGTGTGTGTCAGGAAGGACAGGGAAACAGAGCAGAGCTGACACACAGGAGCATGTGGCAGGGCACAGCCTGACATTCGTGTGTGTGTTTGCATGAGTTTGTGTGTAACTCAGGCTGGACTGGGGGTCCAGGATCACTCAGGCATGCAAGAACACAATCACACCTCGAGGGAGACCTGCCAAGCTCTACTACACGCAAAGGAATAAGGTCTTGAACACAACATATACCAACACATAACATACTGATTTATACAAACACATCCCAGCATTCCACTGTGACGTGTGGAGGACTTCTGAAACGAGGAGGACAGGCCCAGCTGACAGAGTAATCAGCCAATCAGAGCACAATGTAAGCACAGTTACACCCCCTCATATTCCTGCCACACTTTTTAATCTCATTAATGCACTATTTGATCTCATATTTCAAGATATTTATTTTATAGCCTACTGTCATTTATTTTCTTCTGAATTTTAAAAGGCAGAGTTAATGACTCAATTCAAATACAAAAGCCTATGCCATAATAACATCCTGCTTTTAATAGATCAGAGTGTGTGGGGGTATATCATGTGTTCAAATAAGATTGTGTGTGTGCAGTGTGCCTCTGAGACAAATTGTAGTCCAATATAGCATGATCTGGCGCTATAGTCTGCTTATAAACACACACACACACACACACACACACACACACAGAGAGAGAGAGAGAGAGAGAGAGAGAGAGAGAGAGAGAGAGAGAGAGAGAGAGAGACTACAGGATCAGGTAGCTATTGCCCAAAAAATAATGCCCCACTCTGGCAGGACAGATTGTGTAATTATATCACAGTCTGGAAGAAAAGAGAGGAAGAAAGGAAGAAGTATGGACTGATAGATGGAAAGGTGTGTGTGAACAGAGATAAAGGAGAGAGAGAAACAACAGATAAAGTGACAATCACACAGTGATTCAGCATGACAAACACATCACCAAGCAAAGAAAATAGTGTGGAGAAGAGGAAACAAATCACAACTGGAAGAAGAACAGGACTGGGTTGATCTATCACTAGGATAAAGCATGCAACTACACTCGTTCAGTCTAACTGATGTCTTTTATTAAACTATATTAAATTAAAATCCAGTAATATTGTGAAATATTATTATAATTTAAAAGAACTGTTTTCTATTTGAATATATTTTAAAATGTAATTTATTTCTGTGATGATAAAGCTGAATTTTCAGCATCATTACTCCAGTCTTCAGTGTCACATGATCCTTCGGAAATCAGTTTAATATTCTCATTTAAAGCTCAAAAAACATTACTATTTTCAGTGTTAAAAACAGTTGTGCTGCTTTATTTTTGTGGAAACCATGATACATTTTTTTTTTCAGGATTTCTTAATGAATAGAAAGTTCAAAAGAACAGCATTTATTTGAAATAGAAACGTTTTGTATTATTATAAATGTCTTTTGATTAATTTAATGCATCAAATTAAAAAAAAAAAATAGTTGAAAACAAAATACTGACCCAAAACTGTAGTGTATCTGTTTAGACTGTGAAAAATTAGACATTATTACAAATACATAATATATATATATATATATTCCAGAATTTATTGCTGAGATGGTAACTAGAGGACATTTGACAAGACATGTTGCATGCTACTAAATTTAACATTTTCATACAGTACATTCATTGCTACATTCTGCACACTATTTCAAATACTCGCTAGTATCCTATTCCAAACGTGCTATTCCCCATTAACAACACAGATGAAATGAGTGGAAACTGTGCAGACATGTACAGTACAACAAAGTAACGTACAAACTACAGTATGCTCCATCTATCTTTCTTCATCCCACACAGCCTTCCTACTTACTTGGAATAAAGCGACAGCACTTAAATATGATAAACTGTGAGCGTTGTGACTCATGTTGTGGTGATATAAGCATGTATCTTCATGTTAATCATTTGCTACAATCCTGGAGCACAATTGTGTGTGCGTTTTACATGAGATTACACTTGGTTCATGGAAATCTAGCATGTTTTAGTGGAAATGCAGAGAGACAGCGGTGCTTAGATTAAGTCCTCTTTTAACTGGAGTAAGAGTTGTTTTATCACTCTGTACAGGATTCACAAGATTAAGAGGTGAAAGAGGTTTATATTTAATACCCATAATTCACATTTTGGTGAATGTAAGTAGTGGTAAAACAGTTCTGATCCACTTTTTTTGTTGTTCCAGCGACCTGTTGAGCTAGATTTGAAATTCCATGTCTGACCTGACAGATTAACAGTGCAAGAATCAGGACAGACACAGAGGTGTTACACAAGAGCTGAATAATGTTAACAGGTGCACATACAGAAAACTCTCTCTCTCTCTCTCTCTGTGATTCAGCCACTGCCTCCTCCATGACCTCTGCATGATACAAAGCTATGATCACATCCTGTTACCCATCATCCCTCTCTCTCTCACCCCCCTGTGCCCGAGGCCCACATTAACCACGGCAAATTGCCCAGCCATAATTACAGCTCATTCTCCGCCGTGCCGTTATGCTTCGGGTCAGTTCAGCGCTTAGATTTCAGAATCACTCTCTCCTGGATGGCAAGAGAGCACTTCAAATGGCAATTTAAGGTCTCGGTTTTTTAGCAGCCCATCAGAGTAATTTTACACACTTTTTTTTCCTCGATTCCATATGTGCTTCTGTGAATGTGCAGGTATAAAGAGCAGGATAAAATAAACGTAAAATGTCTACCTATCTACCTATACAAAATTGTTGGGACACTTGTTTCTCCGACACATAAGGTTTATAAAATCAAGCATAGCTGTGTAGTCGGCATTTACAAACATTTCTGGAAAAAAAGGGTCATTCTGAAGAGCTCAGTGAATTCAAACAGGATACTGTGGTGCTAATGCCATTTTGCAGTTAAGTCAGCTTGTGAAATTTCCTCTCTGTTAGATAGTGGTTGTAAGGCATGCCACCACTGGACACTGGAGCAGTGGAAACCTTTTCTGTGGAGTGACAAATCGCTTTTCTGTTTGGGTGATTTGGGAGTCTGGGTTTGGCAGACGCCAGGAGAACATTAGCTGCCTGACTACATTGTGCCAACTGTAATGTTTGGTGGAGGATAATGGTATGGGGCTGTTTTTCAGGGCTTGGGCTGGGCCCCTTACTTACAGTGAAGGGAAATCTTAAAGGGATATTTCACCCTAAAATGAAAATTACCCCATGATTTACTCACCCTCAAGCCATCCTACTATAGCTGTATATGACTTTCTTCTTTCAGACGAATACAATTGGAGTTATATTAATAAATGTCCTGGCTCTTCCAAGCTTTATAATGGCAGTGAATGGTGTAGTGATTTTGAAGCCCAAAAAAAGTACATCCATCCATCATGAAAACTGCTCCACACAGCTCCAGGGGTTAATAAAGTCCTTCTGAAGTGAATCGATACATTTGTGTAAGAAAAATTTCCATATTTAAAACTTTATAAACCGTAATCTCTAGCTTCCGCTAACTGTCCTACGTGCTTTCATGAGAGATGACGGAAGCACAGGGGAGAGAGCAAAACAAAACACCAGTCACGAATAAGAAGTACAAAATGAGGATTTGTAAAGTAAAATGTCAGAGGACTTCGATATAAGCCAAGAGGAGACAACGTTTTTTGACCAGTGTTTTGTTTTGCTCTCTTCTCTGCGCTTCTGTGTTCGTCACTTCTCACAGGAGCTTACGCCACGCCTACTTCCTACATCATCCGCTAGAACGCCACTCCCTCATGAACCCGTGTCGGACAGTTAGTGTAAGCTACAGATTACAGTTTATAAAGTTTTAAATTTGGATATTTTTCTTACACAAATGCATCAATTCACTTCAGGATGCCTTTATTAACCCCTGGAGCCGTGTGGAGCACTTTTTATGATGGATGGATGCACTTTTTTGGGCTTCAAAATCACTACACCCATTCACTGCCATTATAAAGTTTGGAAGAGCCAGGACATTTTTTTATATAACTTTGATTGCATTTGTCTAGAAAAAAGTCATATGTACCTAGGATGGCTTGAGGGTGAGTAAAACAAAATTTGGGTGAACTATCACTTTAATGCTTCAGCATACCAAGACATTTTGGACAATGCTATGCTTGCAAATTTAAGGGAACAGTTTGGGGAAGGCCCTTTTCTGTTCCAGCACTACTGTGCCCACTGTGCACAAATCAAGGTCCACAAAGACATGGTTGGATGAGTTTTGACTGATCCACACTGAGTCCTGACCTCAAGCCCTTTGGGATGAACTGAAACAGGGATTGCAAGCCAGGCCTTCTCATCCAACATCAGTACCTGACCTCACAAATGCTCTACTGGATGAATAGGCAGAAATTCCCACAGAAACACTCCAAAATCTTGTAGAAAGGACTATCTATCTATCTATCTATCTATCTATCTATCTACCTATCTATCTGTCTATCTATACATCCATCCATCCAAGCATGATCATTTCCCACATTTCTCTCTGTAACTTCCCATCCTGGTGTTTTCCTCAAAGCATTATTCTGAATCTTTCCGTTTTGCTCTCATTCTGTGAAATTATACTCAAAGATGAGAGCGTGAAATACAGCGAAATGCAACACATCAGGCTGCACATGTGCACATGTGCCATTGCCTCCCCACATCTATTTGCTCGCCCGTGAATTCTTTCAGCGCTTCATCCATCCATCTGTCAATATCCACAGTTAAGAGGGAGAGAGAAGGCATTATGATGAAAAATAAATGATGTGATGAAAGTAAACGAAAGCAGCAGTACTGAGGACATATAGGGATGAAATGTGGATGAATATCTAACAAAGTCCACTGGCAACAGCTCATCTGACTAATGGGAAGTGTGTATGTATGTCAGCTGTATGTTACCGCAGCTGTATTTTTAGCACTACCCATTAAAGAAGAATCTCTGGGTAAGTAAAAGCAGCAGAATAGAGAACAACACTGTTATGAAATATTAACAGCATGTTAAACCTTATCAGTCTGCAATGATTAAATACAAAAAAATAAATCTAAACCTTTTGAGACAAAATGAGAATTTTGATTTCATCACATCTCACAGCCTTTCTCAATAAAAACAGTGTTGACGCTTATTGAAAACACAGAACCATTATTGGGCAAGCTACTCAAAGCAGTTCTGGAAGCAATCATTTTCAGCACCAATCAACCGAGCTTAAAAGTTCAAATATTAACTGATTTATGGACACATTAACCTTGCATTTTAAATATTTTTCCAACTCCCACAAACACACTGTCTCTAAATTCAGCAACCCGTTACAGTAGCACACACCTATCTGAGCGATCTCTCCTCTGAAGAGGTTAGCATTTCCTGCAACAGGCATAGCAGATTACAGGCACTTAACTGAAGTTCCTTGCTACTTCATTAGCCCAGAGTCGAGACCCTTTATCGCTACTTAAATCTATTAAACAATTATGTTATCAGCAGGAGAGAGAAAGAAGGGTTTTGTGGGAGATTTTTGCCTGCGAGTACATACACTCTTGCACACCCACATACCGACAGACACTTGAAAGGCTTATATTTAGTACCTTGACAACAACAGAGTGCATATTCTGCTCATGTAGCCCTCTCTAACTTCTCCTGCCTCTGTTTCTTCATTCTTTCTTTCTCTTGTTATCACTCCGGGCTTTGAGTCAATTTGAAGCTGTAAGAACAGAACATCCTGAGCAGAATTTGTTAAATAAATATTCCAAACTTAATTGGCCTTGCGCACACATAAGACGAGACACAAACACAGGGTTTAGGGCTGGCCATATGTCCTCGAGTCCTGCCGTCACCCTTCATTATACTCTGCCAGATGTCTGTGGTTTAGTAGAGACATTAGAGTTGAATCTGATCACCTAGTACACTGAAAAAGATTACTGGAGAATATTTTACAAGAAAATATGGTAACACTTAAATTAGGGAACACATTTTCACAATATTCTCTTTCAATGTGTCAGGGTTTGTACAGTACCAATTGCAAATGCGTTGTGTCGTTATTGATTTGCCCAGAGCCACAAATTCAAAACTCAGTTTTGTATGATAAACAACTTATGAACTACTGAGAAACTATGGAGAACCACTGTGGTAAAGTCATCATGTCTTCCAACCAATACGGCCGTATAGGTCGTTTGTCAAAATCCCTGAAATACGACCCATTGGAGCGTTTACTATATTTGTGCCCCTATGGACAACAGGACACTTTTATATTAATACTTTGTACTCTTTTGTCTGCATCATAATTCGGTGTCGTGTAGCTCAGTTGGTTGAGCATTGCGTTATATGACGATATGCAATCATGTGGTCATTCAATCATAGATTTGATCCCAGAGAACGCATGTGCGTGTAAAATGTATATGCACTATAAATCACGATTTTGTACGATTTCTGTGAAGGCAGGTTTAGGGGTGGGGTTAGGTGTGGTCATTTGTACGAATTAGCCACCTAGTAAAATATGTACGAATTACAGTGAGATTGGGTTGGGCCATGTAAAAAGTCCAAACACTGCATTTACATGAACACGCATTTTGACTGGTAATAACAGTCATACGTCATTTCATGACGACAGACACAACACGACACTGTCATTATTTTTATGCCCACTAGAGGGCGCTTAACTTTAAAATGTAAATCGTTTTTTGGACGAGGACAGTCTTCAGATTCAAATGACTCAAAAATCATTAACTCTGATTCTGAACTGTCAATAGACACTCACTTGATTGCTAAAATATTGTCAGAGAAAATTTAATGTTGTGTTTGATAACACCGCCACTGATTCAGAAAAACAGCTTCATAGTTTCAAGAACAGCAAGACTCCCACCTCACTACTGAGAAAGGTAGTTAAACTAATAACTGCCAAACACTGGAGACACATGAGAAGGAATAAGCCTCACGTGGCTGATCCATAATGCATTTCTGCAGGGACAGATTCACGGTAATCATCTAGAATGTCGCCATGGTGGCATTTCTGGAACAGTGTGTGGCCTTTTATTGACAAAGCTTAGTGTCTCCCACTGACAAATCACTGAGAATGAGTTAGGTGACAAAATCAATGACTCTCTCTCTCGCTCTCTGTCTATATTCTATCAGCAGGGATGGCGGAGGATTGGATGAATCGAAAGGTTGGAAACAGGCTGTTCAACCTGTCAAAAGGTAAAGGCAGACAAAAACACTTTGAAAAGCGAAATTTAGAATAAAGATCTTCATCTAATTCACATCCAAAGAGTTAAGATTACTTTACTAGTTATAGCATGAAATAAACATGACTGAACATAAGAAGGCACCTTGTTTCAACCACGGAAAGTGATTGAAAGCTCAAGTCCAGTGATGTTAATTTACTCTCCTGTCTGGTTTGTTTGTCGGACAAAATGACAGATTCTGCATTATGATTGGTCAGATCACCTGTCAATCAAACTCTTGGTGAAGGGTCAATTGGGAGAGTTTAAAATAAGAAATAATCACATTATGACATAGATACTCAGACTGTGAGATAATATGTTGTCACATAAAGCACTGCAAGATATTAAGTCATATTATGAGTCGTAATTGAGAGATATAAAGTTGCAATTGTGAGATATTAAAGGTACAGTCACATTTACTGTTGTTCAGCAAATGTTTCCCTGCAAAATCCTGTCATTTAAATACAAATCCACACAATTTCCTCACGCAAGTTTGCAACAGGTTCAAACTGGCTACGTTAACCAAACGAAAGCAGCTTGGTTTGAAAATGACTTCAGTGTGAGCTATGCTTCATACATCTCTATCTATAGACAATATGAACATTTTTTTAGATGATATGTCAAAATTGTGAAATATAGTGGAAATATAGCCTCAATAGTGAGATACAAAGTCACACTGTGATTGCATGTGACTGCACCTTAAGTCATAATTACCAGAAAAAATTTTTTTTTAATCTGAGGTGGAAATGGGGTCAAAGGTCAGGGTACAAGCAACTTTATATAGAACTTCACCTGGATACGAAGGTTTTCTCCCACTAAACATATTTTCAGGCTATTGTTTCCATATCCCTGTGGTTCTGAGGGAAGGTCACTTCTATTACTGATCCAAACATGACTTTTGATACATTATATGAAAGAAAACAATGGCAGGAATAACAACAGCACACCGTTAAATCTTTTGAGGGATGTCTTTACCAGGGTGTGCTACGTGGTCTAAGTTCTTCCTGTCATTCTAGTGACTTCCTACCACTTCCCCCTTTTTTTCCACTCTTCCACCTCTGTATCTTTATCTCGCCACCTTTAGACGACAATCCAGATATGCTCAAAACACTATGGCTTGCTTTAAACTGAAAAGGAATGTGAGGTAGAAGATTTCAGAATAAACGATTAAAAAACCAGACCAATGCAACACCAAAGCACTGAATTAACTTGCAGATGTCTGTTTTCTCTTCTTTGTAAAACCTCCTGCCTTTCGGATTTTCATAACCTGTGTTTGGACGGCCCATGGGGCATCCGGCCGACCTCCTGCTGGCTTTCATAAACTATGAAAGAGATTATGAAATTTATATAACGGCCTCAGGGATCCGATGGGGATTACCATATGTGAGTGCAGTGTGCTGTGCAGTTTTATGAATTAAACCAGAAAAACCCTCCACATTGGATTATTCAGATTATTCACACTCAGTTAACTGTAGGGGCTGAATTGTTTTAATAAAGAATCAATATTAACAGATGGTCTGATGTTTAATAAGGCAAAAGGGGAGGCTGGTTATGAGAATGTGTTTTTTTTTTTTTTTTGGTTTCCCTTCCTCTTTATCTACTCTTTATGCTTCAGAATAAAATAAAGAGATGATGATTACGCTAAGATCTGAATGAACAGATGGTTTGCCTTTTGGGAAAACTGCCATTCTGAACGGCTTAAACCAATCCGATTGAGCGTCTTGTTGAAAAGATCCCTCCATTTTTAGCAAAGGTTTGCATAGAGGAGAAACAAAGCGCAGAGGTTATTTTATTTATACTAATGGCTGAATAATGGC
The DNA here is from genome assembly GCA_021397915.2 of Tor tambroides. Taxonomy (NCBI): domain Eukaryota; kingdom Metazoa; phylum Chordata; class Actinopteri; order Cypriniformes; family Cyprinidae; genus Tor; species Tor tambroides. The sequence goes on from JAFVLL020016909.1 coordinate 26,216, forward strand.
TTTGGTCTAATAATAGAGGCTAAGGTTTGTTCGGCCATCCGTTTAAGAAATGCCAACAAAAGAGGGAATTAAATGGCCTGTATTTTCCTGTCCATTTACACTGCTTGTACAATTGAACCGCAACTGTGCCTCATACATGCAATTATGGTAATTAGGGTTCAGGCAGTTATGTACACAAGCCCACATCTGTGTTGATCTTCGAGGGAAGATGTTGAGCTATATTAGCTGTGCTGAAATTACACACTGCGCAAGGGTTGCCATGTAGTTCAGATAAGCAGGCTGTGATTTCAAACAGACAGTGTCTTGATGTAGAAAATAAAATGATTTCTGGGCAGTGGTGGAGGTAACGAATTACAACTACTCACGTTACTGTAATTAAGTAGTTTTTTCGAGTACTTCTACTTTTTTGAGTATATTTTTTAAGCTGTACTTTTACTTGTACTTAAGTACAAATTAAGCAAAATAATCTGCTTCGTTACATTTAAATCATAGTAAGTTACTGAGTACGCCCAATTTGAATTGATATTCAAACCTTTGACGGCATTCAGTAGCCAATAAAGATATCCGATCGTAAACGGACCAATAAAAGCCCTGATATCTGAACCGGGAAAAGCTGCCGCTGCAGCAGGGTTTAAGAGCTGATCGGACAGTGAGGGAGCTCAGCGTAACTGGAGTCAAAGTTTGGAGAAACAAACTACATGGTAGTGTTGTCATAAATATCTATATTTTGATACCGATACCGAAATATCTGTCACGGTTCCATTACTCATTTTCCGCAGTATCTACTGTATATAGCCTGCCCTACACCAATACAAGCTGCGTCTCGCTCTCTCCTCTCCGACAGAGAGTTTGACACGCATCGCCTCCTGTCAGTTATATCCGCGCGGGATTGCAGGTATTCCGCATAATTTTAATCATTCCCTGCGCAAATGTGGCGAGTGCTTTATTGTAACATGAGAACACAGTCATGTAATCGCAGAAAACTGGATGCGAGCTCTCAAATAGGCCTAACTTACACAAATGAACTGCCTGTCCTCTCACTCCGATATTGCTTGTGCGCACTCAGACTGTGTGCTATCGCGATCTCTCTGTGCTTTTATAGTAGAAATTATTTCTCTTTGCTCCTAGATTAAACTTTGTCAAAAGTTATCATTGCATATGCATGCACTTGGATGGGTTAAATGCAGAGGACAAATTCCGAGTATGGGTCACCATACCTGGCCACACACCACTTCCCTTTCCCTTTCACTGCTTATAAAAATTCAGTCTTGTCATATTTCGAATACCTCAACTGAATTGAGGTAATTTGTTTTAGAATTTTATTACTGACTGTGTACTTGTCTTCTTTTGTAAATTCAGTTCAGTTTGAAATCAAATTTGAAATCAAGCTTCTTAAGCTTTTGCAATAAAGTTACCCTATTTTAAAAATACAAATACACAGAATGAGCAAATGTTTAAGATTGAGATTTTTATAATGGTAATTAATCAATGTTTATGTGTTTATGCCTATATGTAGGCTATGTAAATAAAAGCCTATATTAAAATCTGTTCATCATATAAAGTGAACGTCTTTTTTAGAAGACTTGGATTAAACCACTCAAAGCTTGAAATAATGTTTGCTTTAAAAAAAATGGATGGACAAAACTATTTGAAATATTAAAATATCTATATGGCAGTATACAGTATGTGGTAGTTTTGCCAATGGTATTGAAAATGATTGAAGTCATGAAGTCGTCATGAAATCAAAAATGACCCTACTTACTTTTTTAATGCACATGACTAGTCTTGTGTTGAATAATTAAACCGTGCAAGTCAATATACCAGGAAAAAAATAGTCCACCATCGTAATCTTTAATCAAAAACTGAAAATTTGCTTCTGCTCTGGAATTGTGTTCTCGCTCTGATGACGTAAGTTTGACAGCTTGGGGAGAATCCTCTTGTTAAGTCTGACGTAAAGACTGCTGTTTCCAGGTCCATGTCTCTACTCATTTCATTTGAGAGTACTATCTTAACAGCCATTTATGAGCACTATTTAATTAATATTACATATATAAAAAAATTTGCTGTGCACACTACAGTCTCCGTGCTCACAGTGTCTCAGACACTAATATTTTAGCTGAATCACTGTCTGGCCATCTGGGATTTCAGTATGGAGATAAGGTTAGGGTTATAATTTTTCAGTATTACATGACATCGTGGGTGTATATTAGCACAGTTTGTTGTTTTCTTGGGGCATCTGGAAGAGCATTAGGACCCAGAAGCGAAGATATGAATTAATATTTTTTGCTAATTCATTAAATATTGCCGCTAAAAAGTAACTAGTAACTAGTACTCTGAGTAGTTTTTGAGATGAGTAATTTGTACTTTTACTTAAGTACCGTTTGTACACCAGTACTTTTACTTGTAATTGAGTATTATTTCAGCAATGTAACAGTACTTGTACTTAAGTACAAATTTTCAGTACTCTTTCCACCACTGTTTCTGGGTTACTGCACTATTTCCATTAATAATCACTCACCAAAGATTATAAAATCTGAGAATTATTTTAAACTTCGTTGTTGGTTTACACTGAATTTTCAACATGCTTTCTGTTCAATTCAGTGTGTGGTATGTCACCATGATGGTTCACAGACATCCTCCAACATCCCACTTTACAAGACCACCAGATCACCAACCTACACAATGCTTATAAATGTGGATTTAAAATAAATATTGTCCTTCTCACCTTTCTATTCACACTGATTCACTCTGAGGGCAACTTAGGTGAGAGTTTAAGTTTCTCACAGTCAGATAAGCGCTTATATGTGCGAAACAAAGTGAGTAGGACAGATATATACAGTAACAGGAGGGAAAGTGAGAAATAACATACTAATAATGAATACAGAATAGTACACACATATATACTGTATATGTGTGTGTATTAATAGACAGTGTATCCTACATATTGTTCCTGCATGTTGCTTTAGCTAGGAAATTACTAGGAAAGCACCATCACACTACACAATAAATAAATACCTGGAGCATCTGATTGCATTTAATTTGTTAATTTACTGACTTGATTAACTTGACCTATAGTCTAATGTACGGTGCTGTTAATCCACCCCCCACCATGTTTGGTAGGCAGCATTAAGTGGGATGGTGCACCATACGGAGGGGAAGGATGTACAACATGGAGAACCGCTCTGAAAAATGCACCTACTCAGACAAAATTAATTGTTGACAAGAGTAGTGGAGTACTTCAGTACATACCAAATACACCTAGTACTTTTCAACCAATACAACCACTCCTATTCAAAGCCATGATTATCATGGTCTGGATTCTGCAATGGACTCAGATATAAAGCTTTTTTGTGACTAGTTCAGTCACTTAGAAGTAGAGAACGGTTTTGTGGGGAGGAGACATTTTTCATGTTTATGAGAAAGTTGTTTACACTCGTCAGATTAGGCCCTGGAGGCTTTGAAGATTGTCTCCTGATAGCCATTAGCACCGGCTATTTCATTTCCCTCTTGGTCACGGCCACCTCTATGGCCCCAGTATCCAAGCAACAGCGTGAAGACACAACAAGGGTCATCGATGAGCAAGAAAAGCAGACCTCAGATGCCCCACAGCTGCCTTACAAGTCATTAGAGACTGTACTAGACAGGAGAGTATGTGTGGTTAGAAATACTCCAAGTGTGTGAGTGTCTGTTTGACGGTTCCTGTTTGGAAACTTTGCAGAAGTTTGACGGACAGTGTTTAGGAGGATGAAAGAGTTACACTCAACCGCACAGAGATGGAGAGTCCACAACTCACTGGAGGAGAGCGTTCGATCGCTTACCTGACAAAGAAGAGATGATTGCTTGTCCGGACAACCAGTGGAGATGCACAAACCACATACACTGAGGAGAAACAAACACAAAAAATGGAGTCAGTATCTGAATATGCAACCAGAATTCCTAAGATTGGCTACTGAGAATGTTTTAAAAGAATAATTTTGCTGATTGAAGAATAAAAACTAAAGTCGGTAACACTTTAGTACAGGGACCAATTCTCACTATTAACTAGTTGCTTATTAGCATGCATATTAATAACATATTGGCTGTTTATTAGTACTTATAAAGCACATATTCTGCATGATCATATTCTACATCCCTAATCCTACCCAATACCTAAACTTAACAACTACCTTACTAACTAATAATAAGCAGCAAATTAGGAGTTTACTGAAGCAAAAGTCATAGTTAATGGTTTGTTAATAGCGCAAATTGGACCTTAAAATAAAGTCATTTAAGTCAATAAAGTCAAAATAAAAATTGTGTTAATTATGCATATGGTTTCAACATGTCACTTACGTCACAGCCTAAATGCCAAACAAACCTTATCTTAGAACTGATTCAATTACAGCTGGATCTTACAATACTAAACAATGACCAATAATATATATATATATATATATATATATATATATATATATATATATTTTTTTTTTTTTTTTTTTTCAAATTTAGAATACCATTTATTACAATACAAATATGTTGTGAATATGTTTAAGTACAAGTTTACATGACATGTGGAAGAAAAAATAATCATTTTGTGACCACGTTTTATTAATTCATTCCCTTGTTTTAGTTAAATCGTAGCCACAAATTAGGAATTAATTCCCACAATTTATGAATTCCTGACTTTGATCCTTTCAAGGCCACAATTTAACTAAAACTAGAGAATTAACAAGTTGTGGCCACAATATCTTTTTTCAATGTCATGTGTGGGGCTTGTTAAAATAAAATAAAATATAAAATAAAATAAAATAAATAAAAATGAAATAAATAAAATAAAATATGTTTCAAAATTACGTAAAACTAAAAAATCACCTGTACTACACTGTAAAGGGATTTTTCGAATTTGTGAATTCACTGATGTATTACAAGAATCTACTATTTCAGTCTTTCTATTTAAAAATTAAATTTTTAATTCAATGTGTTACTTGCTGCTTCTTTGAAATGAATTGTGAACTAGCAATTTCTGAGTGAAAACTGTTTCTACACCAAACTTTTTTTTCATTGAAGGAGGACATGAAGGGTCTATCTGTGAACCTAATATTAATATTTCTAGGGCACAATGTGAGGTAGGACCACCATTATTGTCAAGAACTAATTCTTGGCAAGTTAGAGGAGGTCTTCAGACTAATTACAACATTCATATCCAGCCTAAATTTCTACATACAAGAGTCTGCAATTACACGCAACTCGTTTCGTCTCGTCTTATGAATTTTAACAGAGCTGCAGATACAAAACCACATTCCATCGATGCATAAAGGATGAAACATACATTAGTAAATGAGTTTCAACAACAGCAGTAAAGCACACATGCCTAGCCTTGAACGGTGTGTGTGCGTTCATGTGCGCAGTCCCCCGTGTCCCATTTTTCCCTCTCTTTTACTCAAGTATAGAGAGCAATGGTACAATTTCTCTTATTTTTCAACCAAATAGATCAGAAGGGAGTCATCAAAGCCCCTCCACCGAGGATAAATCAAACAGGACATGCAGAGGAAAGGCAAGGACACGCACACGCTCAGATAGAGGCAGGCAAAGTCACACAAAGACAAGTGTATGTATGCAAACTAGGAAGTGGTGTCGCAGTGGCTAGTGAATCCACACGTGCAGAGGGAGCTGTGAAGCCACACATACACATCGTCACCTCTCCAGTCCTTCTGTAGGATGGAGTTTTAATGATGACAGGACAGGGAGAGAGGAAACATCTTTATGTGCAGATGCAGAAGTGGGTCTCAGTGAACTCTGCATATGATGAGGTGACAGGCTTTCTTTTATTCTGTCGCTTCTGCTCTCTTCCTACTCTATCCTTCTATTTTTTTCTCTGCACTCTCCCACAGAAAACAGAATATATAGTAGACCTATAATACACGTTCGCCATAAATAATATAATGCAGGTGAAGTAACATTTTCTAACATGAAAATTCAGTTTCCATATACACTGTGCCACCCAGATCATGTCACAAAGACAACAACTGACATTAAGGATACTAAAGAAAGAAGCCCCAAGAAGCCATGGTTTACAGTGAATTTATAACAGCTAAGGGGCCTCGTTAGCCCCTAAAACCCTCTTAGCTGTTATAAATTCACTGTAAACCACGGCTTCAGGGGGCTTATTGCTTTTATAAAATGGTTATTCCATATACGTAGTAAGGTTTCACAAAATAAAACAGAGCAAATAAAGTGTAATGATATTAATAAAAACAGTATTCTTCCACCAAACAATGTAGTTCCTCAGAAACAGTTGTGGTTGGAAGAAAGTGGTTGCCAAGCAACACAAAAAAGCAAACAAAGGTGTATGTTTATAGTGTAATTTACAACGGTTTCGAACGCGGCTCAACCAATCAGAATCAAGGAATGGAACTATCCGTTTTATAAAAAACATATTAGTAACATACCCGTATCAGTTATTGCTTAATATTATAGATATTTCTATCTGTATTGTTATATTGAAGATATATATATATATATATATATATATATATATATATATATATATATATATATATATATACACTACCGTTCGAAAGTTTTAGATCAGTAAGACTTGTAATGTTTTTTAAAGAAGTCTCTTATGCTCATCAAGACTGCATTTATTTGATCAATAAAACAGACAAAAAAAACAGTAATCTTGCAAAATATTATTACAATATAAAATAATGGTTTCTATTTTAATATACTTTAAAGTATAATTTATTTCTGTGATGCAAAGCTGAATTTCCATCAGCCATTACTTCAGTCTAAGTGTTACATGATCCTTCAGAAAAAAAAAGATTTTTGAATAAAACAAAGATTACTGGAGTATTAATTACAAGAAAATAATATTTCAGTCTTTCTATTTAAAAATTTCACGTTTAATTCAATATGTTACTTGTTACGTGTTAAGCTTTAAAAAATAATAATAAAACTAATAATTTAATTATTTGAGAATTATTTATTTCATTTATTATTAACATTTTTTACATCTAAGTTAATTAAATATATTTTTAGCAGATCTAATAAATAAATAATAAATATTTCATACTGTACATTAAAATATTGTGAATCCTGCATTTAAACAAACAAACACACACACACACACACGCATATCTATCTATCTATCTATCTATCTGGTAGATCCGTGGGGATCTGATAATTCCGTGGGGAATTATCCCAATTCCCCACGGAATTGGGATAATTTGACACTGTTGCCACGGAATGTTTTTTAGTCCGTGGCTTAAAGCTATTTCTCCCAAATGATTGGGAAAATTTGGAATAGCAATTGGGCTGGTTTTGTTTCACAGACCTGGCAACCCTGAAGACCAAGTCACTACAATATTGTGAGCCCTAAATATTAATTGGGGTATAAATCTGTAAGATTATTTTAGCTGTTTTATTGTCTGCCTGTCAAAAATCCATGAGCCCAATCATTTAGAAAAGTAAAAGCACATTTACTCATCCAGCCGCATGATTTGAGGTATTGTTCGCCTTCTCATTACGCCACAAATGGTACACAACATAATTTATTCACATGCCCAAAATCCCCACACAATATAATCAAAAAGATTCAGATGTTTGATTATGACACACATTATACCGGTGCTGAATTTCTGTAATTGTGATGTAGCCAATGTATTTCAGAGTTTTATTGTTGGAGCTAATTGTGTGTTCAACATCTGTGCTGATTTGCAAGTACGAGACAAATGTCAGACCATCTGCTACCCAATAGACTAATGAGAATAAAACATCTCACACACGCGCACACACACACACACACACACACACACACATCAATTTTCAGCCATCCTATTGTGGCTTGAATTACCGCTATATTTTATACAACAATCCCCAGACAGCCATTCAAACATCTTTATGCGTCCAATGTGTCTTACAGAGCGATTTGATTTGTAGAGGGCAAATCAACCCTACAGCTCCAACATCACTTTTTATCCACTTATGCGGCAAATAAGATCCGTGAAATATTACTCAAACAGCTCTGAAATACCGGTCTTGGGCCAGTGTCCACTTTCCTGTCCATTAACACCAAAAATGGCCTCGTATACCTGAAAGGAAAGCGGCACCCATGAGGAATCTCACCATACAGAAATGTGCCTGTGGTGAACTCACTGAATCACACAAACTCACTGAATCACATTTACCGCCACGTTTCCTGTCTAACAGCATCCGGCTACATGCATAATGCACGAGGTGAGAGCAGCTCAGTCTTGACAGCAAGAATAAACACGACGTGTGAAACAGACTCCATGATAACACCCGTGTTAGCAAGCGACAATGTACTATTTGTCTTTGCCTCTCTGTCTGCCTTTAAATCTCTCTGCTTCCTCTAAATCAGGATGATTCCACACCTTCATTTGTGTGCTGACACCCACATCCAAAATAGTTCATAGTTTAAAAAAAGTCTTTCAGTGAGTCGTTTTTGAATAAAAACAACTAAAAACAAAAAAAATCCACAGGCCTTGAGACAGATGATGAAAATTCTGTCATCTTTTACTCACCCTCATGTTATTCTGAACCTGTTTCATTTCCTTTCTTCTGTGGAACATAAAGGTTTAGCAGAATGTTCAATATATTGATAACATATTGGTCACTGGCTAATATTAGAGGTTTTTAGGTAAGTAATTGTGGATTTCCTCTAGTTTTACATTCATGTCATTTTTAAAAACACTAATCATTTGGTCACACTTTATTTTAAGGTCCAATTCTGGCTATTAACAAACCATTAACTATGACTTTTACTTCAATAAACTCCTAATTTGCTGCTTATTAATAGTTACTAAGGTAGCTGTTTAAGTATTGGGTAGGATTAGGGATGTAGGATATGGCCATGCAGAATATGTGCTTTATAAGTACTAATAAACAGCAAATATGTTATTAACAGGCATGCTAATAAGCAACTAGTTTATAGTGAGAATTGGTCCCTATTCTAAAGCGTTACCAAAAATGTATTATCATTGTTAAATTTAATCTTTAGCCAGTGTTTGTTATTAAAATTGAAATAAACTGAAATATAATATATAAAAATAAATTAAAAAATTAGATGAAAATAAGTTTAGGTTTAAGCAATAACATTACTAAAACGAAAACTGAAATAAAAATAAAGCTAATAGACATATAAACAAAAACTAATACAAAAAATGACAAAAGCACATAAAATCACTAAAACTTAAATCTAAAATTAAAATAAAAAATGAAATTACAAAAATAAATGCTAATTCAAAATATTCATACTATAATAGTATATAAATACTAGTAAAATAACAGTTTTTAGCAAATGTATCTATTTTTTATACTGTACATTATCATGTTGTGATGCTGAAATTCATTTGCAGCATTTAAAATGACTGATTTACTTTATGTGGATAAAACAAGATTTTAATAAGCAATTAATCAGTTATCAGCTGTGACATGAAAATAATGAGCAGTTTATCCTTTTCTGTAATTTTATGTAGTTTTTTTTTTTTTTAAAAAAGTGACCCTCTAACACTAGCATTCTCTATTCTTTTTCTATTCTTTCGACTTGTTTTCTTTTTATTTATTATAAAAAAATCTTGCTACATGCACTGCATTAGACTAACTGAGACTTGTCACAGCACTTACATATTATTGCTCTTTTGTTGGTTTTGATTGCTTCTGTTGTCCTCATTTGCAAGTCGCATTGGATAAAAGCATCTGCTAAATGACTAAATGCAATGTAACATAATGTAATACATCGGTGCAGCCCTCATGTTCATGCTGCTCTTTTCCATGCAATGAAAGTGAATGATGACCAGGGATTTTCAAGCTACAAAAAAGACGCACAGCATAACAGAAAAAAACAGAACACCACCAAACCAAACTGCAAAAGAAAAAATGTAAAGTAAAAGTTGCAAAAAGAAAAAAATAAATACTGGAGAGAAGCTGTCAATCGAAGCAGGCAATCTCTTTTTCCCTGCTGGGATAACAGAGCATTTGATGGTCCTGTTGGTAGGATCAGTGCCATTCAGTGGTGCGAGAACAGTGCATTCCCTTCAAGGAACGCTTCGGGTTCAATACAATTTAAGCTCTATTGACAGCATCTGTGGCATGTTGTCGATTACTGCAGAAAATAATTTAGACTCGTCCTTCAGATTGTGAAAACAAACATCATGTTTGCACTTTGCAGTAATGCATGTATAATGAAAGTCTATGGGGCAAGGCACTGCATTGAGAGAAACGTTAAAACACATTGTTTTAAATAGGATACGTTGAATATTTAGAAAAAAATCTTGGTAACACTTTATTTTAAGGACCAAATCTCACTATTAACTAGTTTCTTATTAGCATGCATATTACTAGCATATTGGCTGTTTATTAGTACTGTACTTATGCACCACACATTAATGCCTTATTCTGCATGACCATATTTTAGATCCCTTAATCCAACCCCATACCTAAACTTAACAACTACCTTACTAACTATCAATAAGCAGCAAATTAGGAATTTGTTCAGGAAAAACTCTAGTTAATAGTGAATATGTGTTCCATATTATAAAGTGTTACTAAAATCTGAAATCTTCATACTCAAAAGCAGAGTTGGAAATTAGTGAGTGTTTAGGGCAATAATGCTACCAAAATGAAGAAAAACAATTAATTCTAAATACTAATTATAATTAAATACATTACGAATGTCATCAATGAAGTCAAGTGTGAAAAAAAGAAGAGTGTTGATTGCAGCAGTAATGTGTGGTCACATTTACTGTTACTCAGCAAAATTTCGTGGACAAATTCCATTTCAAAAGCAACTCATTCAATTGGGAGTTTCACGCAATTTTGCTCATGTTCAAGTTGGTCACGCAAATTCACCATCTGCTTGGTTTGAAAGTGACTTCATACATCAGATCGTTTGACAATGGAAAATGGACCGTTTTTCACATTTACATTTGGATCTGCTCATGTTGCATCAGATTTCTTTTATATGTTTTTTTCTTCAACTTTGAGCATTATAACCAATCACACACGTTTCTGCTACGCTTATGCATGCCACAGCCAATCAGAGGTGATTAGATTAGTCGTTACTGAAAGTAACGATAAAATATAATTTGTAACAGTCTATGGTATTTTGATTGATTGAAGTACAGTAATTGGTCACACAGATATTTTTTTTAATAATGTAATTATAAAAATTGCCCTTATGAAGGTAAAAATGCTCCGGGAAATCAATTCCAGTGGGCAAATACTTTTTTTATATGATTTATTATTATTATTATTTTTTATTTTTTGGAAAAGTTCATTTTTGACCCAGCTCACTAGTACAGTAGTTCTCTAAAAACTAGTTAAATACTGTTAAATCAAACCTACCATGTGACTGTAAATGCACTGCCAACTCAATTACGACTGCTCCCTGCTGTTTATATCCTGTTTTTTATTAATTTCCTTTTTTTTCATTTCTGCCTTGGCAACTTCTGCGAAGAAGAGCCAAAAATGGATTTCAGTTAAAAAAAAAAAAAAACACACAATTATTCTTTACTCAGCGCCACTCAAGAAAAACCCTGTAAGTCTGAACCTCCCTCTCTCATACTCTGTAAACCCACTGAATAGAAAAATGGGTTTCAAATTGCCAAAACACAGTAACAATGCCTCAGTAAGAGCCAGGCACGAATGAAAGACTTATTATAAATTCCGGACATGCTCTTAAAGTAATACACCTTCCACATGCCCAGAGCAAGTGGATCCATTTAGAAAAGTAACAGTAGGGAAGCACAGCGGTTTCTGCTGGTTACTGAAAGTGTGTGTGTGTGTGCGTGTGTGTGATACACAGAGCGGAGAGCAGTTCTAGAAGGACTTTCAGGGTTGAGGGAATCGGTTTTCTGTGGATTAGATGTTGCCATGCACCGTTGCTCTGGATTATTTCTGGCTCCTCAGGAGCACAACTACTAATGACATTAGCAACATCATACCACCCACCATCCCTCATGGATCAAGATGCACACCTTTCAGAGTGTTATTGTGTTGTATGCTTCACCAGCTTACAAAAACAAGCCGTGTAACCTCAGGACGACAACGCTCCGGGGAAAGACCTCACCACACCTTGCGTGACTATGGTTGTGAATCAGTTTCGGTTGATCTGCACTCGCTCTTTGATATCTCACCACAACACACTAAATCAAATCAGTGATCCTGTGGTGTCCCCATGGTGATTAAAACAGCAATATAGGATCATAGCTCAACCTACAGGTTCAGAAAATAAGCCTCAAAAGCAGGTGTGGTTCACAGATACATTCCATAGACTCAACACACCCAGAGTTTGTGTGGTATTAAGTCTGTGTGATTAAAAGCAACACTTAGCAACATTGCAGTGTTAGGGAGCAAATAGCTAAAAGCAGCAACACTACCACCAAATACACACACACACAAAAAAAGCAATTTCAAAAAACGGTTACATGTGCTGTTATTTCTAAACGGTCTTCTGTAGCACTGGAAAGTGAACTGGTTCTTTTGAAAAAAACAAAAACCAAAAAACAAAACGATTCACTGATTCATTACAAAGTTTTCCACCTTGTTATATAAATTACAGTGCATTTATTCATTTATTAGTTAATTATGTAGTTAGTATAAAATGTCTGTGAAAGTTTGATACTGCCACTCATTTAAAATCCTAATTGTTTGTGGCAGAAAGATATGGCCTGGATAAAATTTGGATAATGTATTATAAATAATAAATATTAACAATATTTTTAAAGTATGAAAATGGAGTTATCTAATTTTTATAAGCTACTATTTCTTATATCTTATTTACCATATCTAAATCAAGAGCAGCTAAAAAGAAATGATTAGCAACAGTTTGAATAAATATTATTTACAATGGCTTGGATAAAATTTGAATAAAGAATTGTAAGTAATATATATTACAAATATTTTTAAAATATAAAAATGTAGTTAGTTACTTTTTATTAGCAACTATTTCTCATATCTTTTTTTTTTCTTATTTAAAATCAAGAGCAGCTAAAAAATTACAAGCAACAGTTTGAATGTAGTACAGAATCAGATTATTATAGTGATCAAATAAATAATCAGTCCATTCAATTTTCATTTTTGCACCCACTGTTTATTGAAAACATGAAGCGTGTGTTGACTTTTTCTGAAATATGTTAAAGTGACACTGCTACATGCATGTGGGAGACTGTTGTCTGTTTTACATGAAGGCAATTTGGGTTAAATTTGGGCAAATCCAGAAATTCGATAAAAGATTCTCCTTATTCGCTTTAATAAAAGTTTGTGCTCGTCTGTTTGTGTGTGCATGTGAGCTGTCATACCAATTGAAACAATTAAATGGTCTGTTTTGTGGGTTTAATGAGTTTGTTTACACTCATCTCTGAGCAGAGCATCAGAGCCAAAGGCTACACCAAGAACATTTAACAAATATTGTCTCTTGTGACATAAAACACACACACAACCTCCATTCCTCCAGCTTTCATCCATCTCAATTTTCCGCTCCCTTTTTTCACTCCTCGTATTAGGTGTTTGCAAACCCTCAGGATAATGCAATGTCAAGTTACATTCAGCATTAAATGAGCTAAACAAATAAATAAATAACTTCAGAGATACAAAAGTTAAGCACACTGACAGGAAATTATGATATTTCCTTCTCTCCTTTAACCCAATTACTTTTTCTTGAGACGTGAGCAGAGTATGAATGACGTCTAAAGACAGAAGATGGATGAAAAAAATCTGTCTTTATTTCAGAATCAAAAAACCTGACTTCTCTCCACAAGAAGCCCTTCCTTCAGGACACCTGAGAGGGAAAACCCAACAGGAAGCTGAAGAGTTCTCATTAGCCCTCTTCTAAGCTATTGAAGACACCTAATTACTCAATTTACTTGATTATGCACAATCACTATTACAAGCAGAATTAACAGCTTGTCTAAACACAGAAGAGACCGAGACTACAAAGAAGAGGTGGAGGAAGGAAAGGTAGTACATTCAGTAGAAAAACTGATATCATACCCTCAATGTCATTTCAAACTCATTTGACTTTCTTTCCTTCTACATAAGAAATAAATGGAGTATGAATACCCTTTCTGTGCAGTTACAATGAATGGGAACTGGAGCTTCACCACAAAAACACCATAAAAGCAGTCCATACTCGTGACCAAAACAATTGACAAGACACGAGCGTGTTCAGCCATGCTTTGCTGATGTGTTAGCAGATAAGAAGTTGTGAAATATGACTGGTCAAAGGCATCAGCTGACCCATAAATCCAAGTGAAATGCCAAGGTCAGCGCAGGCCAGTTAAGCAGCGCCATACAAAATGATGGGTTGAGCTGGTAGTGGTGTGAGTGGAGAAACAGACAAGATAAATATGATACAATGCCAAATAACTCAGAACACTAAAGCACTGATCAAATAAATGTGTTGAACCTGACATAAAAAGAACCTGACATGATGCTGAAAATTCAGCTATGCATTACAGGAATAAATTACATCTTAAAATATATTCAGATAGAAAACGGTTATTTTAAATTGTAATAATATTTCACAATATTACCATTTTTACTGTATTTTTGATCAAATAAATTTATCCTAAGCATAAGAGACCTCAAGAATATTAAGAAATCAGTAGCATTTTTGTTGTGTAGTGTATATTTCAGGCTTAAGCAAATTCACTCATGGCCATGATTCAGAACTTAATATGAGAGATGAGAACCACTGGAAAGAAAACAATGGAAGAGCAGTTCAGCATGAACTGATTTAATAACCGAAGCTTCCCTGCTTATCTCTCAACCAACAAATCCACTACTCACCCAGAGGGCAAAAATCTTCCCACAATGCCACTCTAATCTATTACTGTAAATAATAACCATTGTGCCATGTCTATCAGTTCAGAGAAAGCATACCTGGACAAAATTCAGGGACAAAAATAAAAAAGAGAAGCAATAATTTCCGCCTGGAAAACCAAAGGACTCATAGATTTTTAATTTATTACACACCTTGTACGTCGAGGTGAAAGTCTGTCATCGCTTTTAAATACAAGCATGCTTTCTAGAGCAAAAAGGATCAGGTCTTTCTGCTGAGTCAGGGCTGCTGCCCTGCAGGCCACTGTAGCAGAGCTGTATTCATTACCTTCTATTCCTCTGAGACACAAGCTTTATTAGAGAGCGACAGACGGGTGGGGCACGAATTGAATCAAACGGAAATGTTGAGGGGAGAGCCGGGTGCTTTATTATCAGAAATGTAATGAAAAACAAGTTTAATACATTGCGCATCAGATTTCTAATGTAACTGACATCTGAAAGAGAAAAAGGAAGTGAAAAAGAAAGAGAAACAGAAATGATTAAGTCTTCCACTCTCCACTGTGGGCAAATCTACTTTTGAAGGGTATAAAGCACATGGTGGAACCATGGTATAATGACAATAATACAATGGTGCATTAAAACAGTGACATTTCTTAAAATATCTTCTTTTATGTTCCAGAAAAAGGATTAAAGTTATATAGGGTTGACAGGACGTAAGAGTAAATAAACGATGACAGAATTTTCATTTTTGGGTGAACTATCCCTTTAATTCTATGAGATTTTTCTTTGCTGAATTGGCAAACAGTGCAGGAAAATCATGGATAAGTAATGAAGTGAATGATGATATATGACTCCATGATGGAGGTGTGCATGCATGCATCTAGGGAATAGGGAGAATAAAATGTGGGTGTGTGTTCCCATGTAAGCTAACCCTACTTGCAGACCGTGGCCATTCCCACAGTAAATAACCACGGCACAGTGAAACACAGAAGGACGATTCAAAGACAAAGTGGCAAGAGAGAGATAGAGCGAGAGATATGGAAAAGGATCAACAAACTGTTCGTACTGCTCTTTCACGCTCATAGCCTGCAGAGATGAGGCTAACAGAGTTGAGGGATTGGTGTCATCTGTCTGTATAGGAAAGAGGGGGCACAAGGCAAAGGCACAATTGCCAAATTTGGGAACAGGAAACGACAGCGGTGTACCGTGACGAATGGTCACCACAAAGGGAGAGGGCACAAATTCACAGTGAAATGAGAAAAAGAGCTTTGCCATCTCTATTACTACTACCATTCCAGCTAATTGCTCTGACTGCAGCCTTTAGACAAAAATGGAGATAAAGTTATTTTGTTATAAAGTGTTATTTCATATAAAAGTAAATGTGATTGCAGTGGGTTTTTGTCTTATTGAGAGAGTGTTTTACCTTTGAAGGAATAGAAAA
Organism: Tor tambroides; assembly: GCA_021397915.2. Classification (NCBI taxonomy): domain Eukaryota; kingdom Metazoa; phylum Chordata; class Actinopteri; order Cypriniformes; family Cyprinidae; genus Tor; species Tor tambroides. The sequence continues at coordinate 42,438 of JAFVLL020016909.1, forward strand.
GAAACATCTGGACCTTTAAATAGAAATATGTGGACTTAAAACACTAAAAAGCTGTCTAAAACAAGTTTAAAGTAGAAAGACTGTGGTTGGGGGAGATGTAAAAACAGTGTGTTGAATTTATTTCTAAAATCAGCCAGAGCAATGTACCAAATCACCTTTGACAGAAAAAGGTAAAAGGGCCTAACACTGATCCCTGTGGAACCCCAGTGCTGAGGGTAGAACGTGAAGAGGGTGAGTCTTTCCAAATGACTTTATATTGTTTTATTAAATAGTATATAAACAAGGAGAAGCACCAAACCAGAAATATTCATCCCTACTCATTTGGATACCAACAGTTCTTGGTTAACAGTACAGATAAATACTAAGAGATCTCAAAGGAATGGCATTACGACAAACCAACACACCAAATTAAATGACAGCATACTAGACAAGAGTAAACTTTCAATTAAGACACATTTCAATTAGAATATTGGGTAAAACATTATTGTACATTGTCCTTGTTATGTGTTACATGTACCTACTATATAGTAACCCTAACCTAAATTAGGCATAAACTTTTTAAACTCAAGGATAGCTGATCAACTTTTGTGCATGTGAACACACACTCCCTACTTCAAACTTTTCTTCTCACAGCCCCTTCAGAGGTGAACACAATTACATACTCCACAGAATTATGCACAATATGAGTCATTTCTGTCTTTCAATCTGGGGCGGTTTACAACATGTTTTATAGCATCAGCACCTCCGCCAAAATTGAGAAGATCAGTCACGCTCTGCCCTCATAGTAAGTGGTGGGTGCCATAAATAACAGATCCAGCCTTTATTACATCAAAATGCTGAGTCCGTCTTGTTGCTTTTTACATCAGTTCACTCAGACCTCAATGATAGATGGGTTTCCATCAAAATGACCACTTCATTTAGTCACATCCCAAACCCTTGAATAACTGTGAAAAGGCACATCTGAAACAAATTCAGCTGAATAAAAATGCACCTTCATTTATTTTAGCCTAACTTTGTGTTTGCCTTTTGGACTAAACAGATACACTCCCTGTGATTTGTAATCTTACTCAGTTTGACTAAATACTCGGTGAAGTCCACTTCACAGGGCACTGAGTAAACAGAACGTACCCCAAGAGTCTCCACATGTCAGAAGGCACACTGAGAAACCTGTCCTCAAACCATACGATGTCTTAAAATATGAAATACCTCAAAAATGAAGATCCCCCTAACAGAACTATGTATTATTTTTCATCCCAGCATTGCATTACAAGTAACCCTCAGTGACTTTGATGGAGAGGCCTTCCATTCCTCAGCACCACTGCTTCACAGACAGGCAGGCAGGAGCCTTCAGGTAGCTCAGAGATCAATAGCAGCTCTAAGCCCACTCTGGATCAGCCACACCTGAAACTAAATCACAGCAACACTCACTTTGGTTCCAATCAATAGCATGCATCAAATCGTATTCATCATTGATCATTCCCTGCCTGTACTCTGTCATCTCCGACAACTCTTCTTGGAGCTTGAATATCATTTAGCAGGCCCTGATTTAACAAACCCTTCTTGACTTGCTGACACAAGGAATTTCAAGTCAAACAGAAAGAAGAAGAGAATAAAAAGGTATGCTTATTTTTCTCTATCTTTAATAGTCTTTAAAAGTCTTTAATTAGCGTTAGTTGACTGGGGCACAAAAGAATTGCTTGGCAAAACCTAAAATCTCTGGGAGTGAAATTGGCACTACCTTGCAGCAAAAAACACTTGGGTGTTGTCTGTTTTGAAGGGATCATCCCTGTTTGTGTCTGTGTTTGTTTACTGTGAACACAATTAAACTCTGAATAAGTACTTTATTTGCTTTCATACAGGCATTGTTAAATTCTTGATTCCGATCCAAGGGTCTTAATTTTCTATAATTGTAGGTCTATGCAGGAGCATTGACCATACTGTGGTTTAGTTTGCATGTCAGTTTGGAGTGTTTCAAAGATTCTTGAAGAGATCGTCCTCACAAAAAATGAAAAATCTGTTAACATTTATTCATATATATCGAATTTAATTTTTTTGGATGAACTATCCCTTTAATCTGTGCTGTGAGGACATACAGTAATAGCATTTCAGGGATGAAAACCTTGAAATATGTCTTTAACTAAACATATGTACAGTACCATTCTTTTTTCTTTCTTTTTTTAATTAATACTTCATAGCAATGATGAATTTATAGAGTGATAATAAAGACATATACGTTGTTACAAAAAGAAAAGAAAAAGAAATCTATTTCAATCAAACAATGTTCTATTGAACTTTCTATTCATCAATGAATCCTGAAAAAAATGTATCATGGTTTCCACAAAAATACTGTTTTCAACATTGATAATAATTCATTCATAATATCTTGAGCAGCAAATCAGCATATTAGAATGATTTCTAAAGGATCATGAGACATTGAAGACTGGAGTAATGGAGTAAATTCAAATAAAATAACAAAAACGAAATCCAGTAAATGTCTGGTGTATATAACCTTTTCAGAGGGTGCGTTCATTGAAAAAAAAATAAAAAAAACATACAAATGCAAGTTGCAAAAGGCTTTAATCTAGTGTGTGAACACTTGGACTTGGATTCTCAGGTGGGCGTCAGCCGTCTGTAATATTTTAATGGAAAAAAACCTACGATGAAATGAACCACAAAAAGTGCAAATTATATCAGATTATCATATCATATCATTAAATGCATTCAAATGACATTCAGCACCCTTTTATTTAATCCTATAATAATCCCTTGAGCTTCTTAAACCCTTCTTTTAAAACATTCCTTCAGAAAATAAGGCCATTTTCTCATCTCCAAACTTGTCTACTCTTGAGCACTCTTTTTAGACAGCTGGTCTCGTGTACAAAGTGAGCCGTGGATGAAAGGCTCTCTCCTCACCGGACTGCAGATGTATTAATCTAATTAGCAATGATTTCTGTCTTCCTGAGGGGCGCTTTTGCAAGCAATCAATTGGAAAACAGAGATGCCATATTAAAAGGCAATTTATTAACAAGGGTTCAACCTGTGATGTCTACTGGTTTGGAAAACATCCTGCTGATATTTGGGGCATAACTATAGAGAGGGCCCTGAATGGAGGGCAGATTGATGATGCTGGTGTTGACGGAGGTCACGGCCAAGCACTCAGAGTTAAAGTTCAAGATGATAAATCGAAAAGTTTGCGCCCCTAAAGAAACTCCTGGGGAGTAAATGTGACAGTGAGGCCTTTCAGATCAGTTTCTAGTTTATATCGGTGAATCTCAAGAAAACAGTTTCAAGTCACATTATATTATTATTATCACATTATATTATATTATATTATATCATTATCACCCAATATTATATTATCTAATACTGACAATACAAAGCCATATAATAAAAATAACTTAAATCAGCACCTTAGAGTATCTCAATATATAGTTATTTCTTATTACATTTTTACTGTAATTGCTTTTTTGTTACTGTAATGCAATATTGCATTATAAAACAGTAGAACAATACTGTAATTTTTTTTATAAATAAATAAATAAATCAATAAGTAAATAGAAGCCTGTTTCCGCCACAGGATTAAAAATTAAAAAGATAACTCCAACTTTTTATCTCACAATTTGGCTCTTTCTCTCTCTCTCTCTCTTTATCATTTTTCTTCTTCTCAGAATTACAAGATATAAACTCAAAATCGTGAGATATAAAGTCTGAATTTTGAGATATAAACTCATATTGTGACTTTTTATCTCACAATTCTGACTTTTTTCTTGCAATTGCAAGTTAAAATCTCACAAATATGAAATTATATCTCACACTTTTGCCTTTATCTTGCAATTATGAAAAAAAGAAATCAGAATTATGAGATGTAAACTCAAAAAAGTCAGAATTGTGAGATAAAAAGTCACAAATACCTTTTTCCTTTTTTTTTTTCCTTTTTTTAAATCTTGTGGCTGAAACAGCCCTCCATACAAATTAAATTCAGCACAACTAATGCTACAACAAATAATTTGGCTTGAAAATGTCACAAAGCAAACAATTATGGTACCAGAAATACAAATTTTTGTTCATTCCAATTTCTTATTTTTGATTTTAGGATGCAATATGTCTGGTTTTGAGAGATTCACTCAGAGAGTCCACTTCTCTCCTCTCCATGCACACATAATTCCCGATGAAGCAGGTGCATTATTGCTCAGCTGTTTTAATTATACATGAACCTTTGATCTGACTCATTAGAAGGATCAGATTAATTAAAGAAGTTCATACACTCAATCACTCATTTACTCTCTGAAGTATCTCTCTTCATCCCATCAGTCATCTGATGTCCATTTTTATTCTGTATGCACAACCTGCTCACCTGTCTCTTATTCCTGTTAACCCAGGCCTGCTGACAAACTCGCACAACAAAGCGCTGCCTGTCTGGATTTATGTATGTGTAAAATATGGGTGAACTCCCTCCCCTCATACACACACACACACACACATTCTGCTGCAGATGGCTGTGTAATCCATCAGAATGTCACAGGAGATATAAAAGGGATTGAGAAGCGCTGGCTTCTTTATTGTTTATTTATTAAAGACAGAGTCCAGAATGACCCTCCTCTTCCCCACCCTCTCTCAAACAACACAGCTGAGTGAATCTCACAAAAAAATGCCCGATAATATTTCATCCTGAAACTAAAAGATATTTTCAATGCATAAAGAAAACAGCAATTTTCTAACAAAAATGACGCCTTTTTTAGGAATATTTGGATTTTTTGCATTAATGTTATTTTGAAAACACCCCAACATTCCTAAATGTTCAATAGACTATACTAAAACTTATAATAATAATAATAATAATAATAATAATAATAATAAAGGTAAATGTTGAAAAAATGTAAAATAAATAAATAATAATCTCATCATGCAAATAAGTATTTTCACTTTATATATGATACATTTACTGTACTGAGTTTAAAATACTGCAAAACTAAATAAAACAAATAAACAAAAAGCAGATGTGTGAATGAAAATAATTAAAAGTGGGAGGGACACATTGTAAATTTCATCAGACTCAGATACACACGAGACGCCATTTAAAGGCACAAAATAAAACTTTCCACAAAGTCTCTGTAGCATTTTTGTCAGCTTTAACATGAATTATGCAATTTCTGCATCATCAAACAGGAGTTTTCTTTACACGATAAGCTGGGAATGAAGGGAGTATTTTAACACGGAAAAAATACACACTTCAACTATAAGAATTAGACCTAAAACACTGTTGTGACAGCTTTGAAAAAAAATGTATTTTTGTCTGGCGGCTGTTCTTCGTTTGTTTCTCTTCGTTTGCTAGCAATTCAGCACACAGACATTGTCAGGTGCTGTTTGGGTCATGAATATTAATTATGTTTTGTGACGTCCAAACTAACTGGTTATCCAAAAGATGGATATTGGTAGGTGGCAGAGGATTTTTCTTCATTTTAATTGATTTATATGGCTGGCTAAATTTTTTCTTTAATTATGGTTAAGCAAAATAAACTCCATTTTAATGGTTGCAATTTATTATTATTATTATTATTATTATTATTATTTATTTATTTAATTTTTTGGTTTTGGTTTTTGGAATATAGTAATGGGGACCAATTGTTTTTTTTTTAAACATTTAAAAAATATTAATTGTAATGAAACACTTTCCACAATGTGATAACATTGTCACAAAAAGATAGGCATTTTCTTAATCCAAAATATTATTGGTAACACTTTAGTATAGGGACCAATTCTAACTAACTAGTTGCTTATTAGCATGCCTATTATTAACATTTTGGCTGTTTATTAATACTTACAAAGCACATATTTTGCATGACCATATTCTACATCCCTAATCAATAACTAAACTTAACAACTACCTTACTAACTATTAATAAGCAGCAAATTAGGAGTTTATTGAGGCAAACGTCATAGTTAATGGTTTATTAATAGTGAGAATTGGACCTTAAAATAAAGTGTGGCCATATTATTTAATATTTCTTTCTTTTGATTTTGGGGTGAAATATGACCTCAACATGTTCTTCAAGAGATTCACTCTACTCCACATTTCTTTTTGAACAAGTAATAAGGGACGTTGCTGGCGGAGCGATCTAAGCGACTGGGGAAATAAGTCTCGCTGAGACCCCTGGAGTGGCTGCTATTCCTGGTGGACACAGTGAAAAAGAGCTCTATCTTTCTCTCTCTCCCTCTCCTCCACACTCTTGCTGATATAATGGCCTTAACTACTGCCAAAAATACTATGCTCACTATCACACCCTAAAGGGACACACACTCTCTCTCTCTCTCTCTCTCTCTCTCTCTCTCACACACACACACACACCTGCAGCCAAGGCTCAAAGGATTCAAGTGGATTGTTTACAAAGACCCAGTTGCTGCAGGGTTGTGCAAAGTCTACATCCTCAAAAATAAATCACCCAGACACTTAGAAGAAGAGACAGACAGAAAGAAGTGCTTCTTCATGGTGCCTACTGAAAAGTTACTGAAATACTTAAGTAATAAATAGCGCTTTCGAGAAATTAAAATGTACTGTTTTCAGTCATTACATAGAACAGTGGTTCTCAAACCTGTCCTGAAGTACCCCCAGCCCTGCATATTTTGTATGTCTCCCTTATGTATCACACCTGATTCAGCTCACCAGCTCATTAGTGGAGACTGCAAGACCTGAAGTGGGTTTGTCAGATATAGGGAGACATACAAAATGTGCAGTGCTGGGGGTACTTCATGGAGAGGTTTGAGAACCACTGACATAGAAAAACCATCTGATTACCAAACAACTGCAGCTGCAGTGTGTGGGTGCATTTATTTACATATTTCTTTATTTTATTTAGGTTTATTATTAATGAGTATTATTTATTTTAATTACATATTGATACATTTGTTGTTTGCACTGTATCTCCATTTGTCTTATGCTCCAAACAACGAGGAATAAATATGACAGTGAGACCTTTCAGACCAATTTTTAGACTAGACTAGTGGGTGGGCAGAAGCAAAAATCATTTTTGCATTTTGATATATTTTCTTGACAATTTGGCATCACTAAAGAAAAAGACTGTTTGGAAAAAAAATAAAAAAAAATAAAATAATAAAATAAAATGTTTTGTCTTATCCTCCAAACAATGTAATGCAGAAAAAAAAGAAAAAAAAAAAAAAAAAAATTATATATATATATATATATATATATATATATATATATATATATATATATATATATATATATATATATATATATATATATATACATACATATATATATATATATACACACACACACACATACACAGTGTATGGAAGCTTGTTTCTGACACATAATTAAAAAAAATAAATACATATCAGAATCAGAAACAAGCTTCCATACACACACACATATACATACACATATATATACATACACACACACATATACATACACATATATATTGTTTAATAAAAGCCTCGGAGAGGCTTTTATTAAACAAAAAATATCAAAATAAAGTGTCCAGGGGGAAAAAGTGTCCAAATAAACGGGGAATCTGGTGTCCTCGTTGTGCTGCAGGGTTTGTGAAGGAGGGCAGTGTTCAGGAAGGAAGGGTCCAGGTAAGGGGCGGAGTCCGGTGGCCGCACGCGCTCCCCTCTCGGGGCCGGGGCGTGAGTGGCGGCGGCTTCTCTTCAGCGGCTTCGTCCATCTTCTGGCCGCGGCACTTCCGGGGGATTCGACGGCCGGCATCCTGGCCCGTCGGCCATCTAACGGGTGCTGGCTTTCATCCGGACTGCGGGTCCGGCAGCTCACGTCTCCGGTGGTGCAGGAATCCCTCAACGCTCCCTTCCTGGACCCACGAGGACACCAGCGTGCATGCATTTGGGGAAGAGACTGGCCTCCCGAGGAGAGGCGCACTGGCATTTAAATGGCGTAAGTGTGATGAGGCCCTATTCGTCTCAGGTGCTCCCTCATCACACACCGCCAGACCTAGCTGTTTCTGCCTCCTCCTCTCACACACCCACTTCGCTGGGAGCCTGGTGAAGGGCTGCATAATAAGGTCGGGGTGGTGATGATATTAAAGGGGGGAGGCAGCCGACTCGACACATAATATATATATATATATATATATATATATATATATATATATATATATATATACAGTATCCTTCTGAAAACCATAAAGTTTTTAAGGTTTTCAGAAGGAGATATATATATATATATATATATATATATATATATACACACACAGTGTATGGAAGCTTGTTTCTGACATTATTCTTAAACAAATCATTAGGATATTAAGTAAAGATCATGTTCCATGAAGATATTTTGTAAATGTCCTACCGTAAATATATCAAAACTTAATTTTTGATTAGTAATATGTATTGCTTAGAACTTCATTTGGACAACTTTAAAGGCGATTTTCTCAATATTTAGATTTTTTAGCATCCTCAGATTCCAGATGTTCAAATAGTTGTCTCTCGGCCAAATATTGTCCTATCCTATCCTATTGTCCTATTTTTTTCTCTCCAAAAATTAAACATTTTTGGTTTGACTTAGGCATATAATTAGCTTTATAATAAAAGCAACACAAATCTATAGTATGCCCTTATTTAGCTATGTGTGTGATAGACGACACGTTGTCCAGTTGTGAACTCTAAGTGATCCACTCAATCGCCCAGCAGCCCCTCTGCCTCTGGTCACGGGCCGTGGCGTTGCTGTGGAGACAGGCCATGTATATGATGGATGATTGGTTTCCTCCCATGTTGCCCCTGCACGATGCTGTTACTATGATAAATGGTACCCTAGGTAACAAATCTCTACACGTCCTTACGGCAGCGGACCACGGAAAAATACAAACAGCACTGCGGGATGGGTCACGGCCCCTCCTCTCATCTCATACGCTCAAACATACAGGAAACCACACATACACACCAATAAATAACTGCAGGACACTTGCTGAAGCCAGTCTAAATAAAGAAACCCAATGCTTTGTCTGCAAACACAGAAATGAATAATCAAGCACAAACCGAAAACTTTTGTCGCTCTATTAAAACACACATTTAAAGTCCTCCTAAAAACACGCACACTATTCATCCCACATCTCGCCTTTTGCTGACATACACTCAAAAGAGTGCTTTTGCTAATGAAGTTTTCTCCAAAAATAACGTTTAGAAATAAAATGATGGATTAGCGCTGGCTCTCTACTGGGATTTTCAAGATTACACATGCATTATTTTTTTCAGAGCGTTAGATTGGCTACCGCTGTCCACAGAACACGTGCCCAATTAAGAAAGAAGAATGACCTTGTTAGAAAACAGAGTCCATCCGCCAGTCACTGTGGTGTGGAGTTTGACTGACAGCTCAAACTCACACCTACGGACGCTTTACCAGCTTTAAAGAGCCACGGCACAGCTGATGTGGAGGTGGACGGCAGACGAACAACAAGAACTGTCCTTGTAACTCTTTTTTTTTTTTTACAAAGAAGAAGGATGTTCCTTTGACACCAAAAGAAAACAAGTACAGTGACTCATGTCTCTGAAGGAGTTATTTTTACCTTCCAAACCAGGCGAAAGGAAATAAAAAGAAACAACGTGGAAAAATGTTTATAATGTGGTAGACATGGAAGTTATTTGCAGTTATTAGGGGGGAAAGTGTTTGTACAGGTAGCTCAAAAACAGCTATAAATGGCCCATTCAGACCAGTTTGCTCTTATTGCCTGTCTTAAAACTTAATTTGAACTATTTTTTTCATTTAGCAGTACAAGCTGTTTTATAGCTTGATTTCATTTACTAACTTAATTTATTGTCACTCTTAAATGAAAAGTTGTAAAATAATAAAATTAAACGAAATCAAAAAATAAAATTAGTCTAGAGAGAAACTCATTTATACAGTAGTGGTCAAACTATTTAAAAAAAATACAAAAATTAAAAAGTTGTAAAAGTAAAATAAAAGTTGTAAATAAAACAAAAGTTGTAAAAGTAAAATAATAAAATTAAACAAAAAATTGGTCTAGAGAGAAACTCATTTATACAGTAGTACTCTAGTCAAACAATTAAAAAAATTTAAATAAACAGTTACAAAATAATAAAAATAAACATAATAAAAGTAAAATTAGTCTAGAGAGAAATTTATTTATACAGTAGTAGTCAAACAATTTTTACAAAAATAAAATAAAAGTTATAAAATAATAAAAATAAATGTCATAAAATTTGTCTAGAGAGAAACTCCTTTATACAGTAATAGTCAAACTATTTAAAAAAAAAAAAAAAAAAAAAAGTTGTAAAATAATAAAATTAAACAATCAAAAAATAAAATAAACAAAATTAGTCTAGGTAGAATCTCATTATACAGCAGTAGTCAAACAAAAAAATAAAATAAAGTCGAGAGAAAAACTCACAACTAGTCTAACTATTTTAAAAATAAATACATTTAGAAATAAATACAAATTTTAGAAATAAAAAAGACTAGACAGAAACCCTCTTATATCCAGTAAAAATGTTTTAAAAATAAAATAAAACTAGTCTAGAGAGAATCCCTTGTACTGTACAACCAAGCAATTTTAGATAGATAGATAGATAGATAGATAGACAGACAGATAGATAGATAGATAGATAGATAGATACATACATAGATACATACATACATACATACATACATACATAGTTAGTTAGTCTAGGAAATAAACCCACTTATATTATATCCAGTCAAATAATTTAAAAATAAAACTATTAAACTTTCTATTAAACTATTATTACTTATTTAGGCAAACTATTTTTAAAATAAAAAATACATTTAAAATTAAATTAAATTAAAATTCAGAAATAAGCACACTTTAAACTACATATGAACACATTCGTTTGTTGCAAAGACAAGTAAAATGTTGCTATTATTTATGAGTTTAATCAGAAGGGTGGCTGCATATTAGTCATTTTTAACCACCAAACAACCTAAATCATGATAAAAACACTTTTTGCAATAAACAAATTTTGCAATAGGAGTTTAGATGATGTAAGTAGCCACCAGTGCTGTGCTGAAGCGAATGTTAACTCTTCAGACTACTGCAGTATAAATACATTATTGTGAAATAAATTCATAACTTCTCTGATAACACTTCTCTGTGGGTCAGAAGGTTCAGATGCATCTTTTGGGAGTCCCTTTTTACCAGACCTGCTTAGTGTGACTCAAAATGGGATTATAGCGCATGTAAACTTGATATGAAGTTGGTAAGCCAGCCGCCACTCACCACAGAAGTGGCACTGATAAATGTACAGTAACCTCACAGAGATGGACGAAACAAAGTGAAACAAAACAGAGTGAGGGGCAGATTGAACCTGATGTTCCATTAGCACAGCCTGCTGGGAAATCAGGATGCCTGCTTTCTAGAGCATATCTCATCCCTAGAGACTGTGTGTGCCTGTGTGTGTGTGTGTGTGTGCGTGCGTGCGTGCGTGAAGGAGAAAGTGAGACTTAGAAGCCTTGGGAGACAAAACAGACCATGTCTCTTTCTCACCCATTCCCTTTATCCTCCACTCCTCTAAGCTCTGATGTCTTTTTCTACTCCTCTTCATATTCAGAGACACCACACACACACACTGTACTGTTCCTGGCTGGCCTCTCATGACTGCAACCGTGGGACAGCTGGGAAGATTGAAACCATATGCACATTGCGCGAGCGCGAGTGGGTGTGTATGAGCCGGAGAGAGGAGATCTTTATCAGAGGAATCTTTGTTGAATACGTTCTCATCTTTTTGCTGGGTGGGTGTAGGAGAGAGCGAGTGTGGGAGGAATAAACAGAATCGATCCAAGCGCTCACAGAAAGCCTAGGATTCAATCGTAGGTGAAAGTTCACTGACCTCCGGGTCATGCAGAAAGACGTTTAAAACTAGCGTGTTAGCGTTCTGCGTTCGACTGGTACTGTTCAGATAGCGGCACACTAGCGGTTCAAAGTTTGTACACACTTGAGTGATTCAGACCTGCAACCTTGGGAAAACATTCACTCACATCTCACTCACATTCACAAGTCGTCTTTTCCTAATGTACGCTTTAATTGTTATTCCTTCAACCTGGTCTCATGACGAAAATGTACCTCTGGGAACTTTTTCAATGCAAAATATGTACCGCCATGTACAGGTGCATCTCAATAAATTAGAATGTCGTGGAAAAAGTTCATTTATTTCAGTAATTCAACTCAAATTGTGAAACTTGTGTATTAAATAAATTCAATGCACACAGACTGAAGTAGTTTAAGTCTTT
>JAFVLL020016910.1:0-15000 GCA_021397915.2 Tor tambroides
ATAATGGAGTTTATTTCTGGGGCCGCTTTTGTGCATCTATTGACTACGTTTGGCAGGGATAGCCATGCTAGCTAATCCTTACACCACCTCTCCTCAGCCGCCTTCAGTCTGTAGGCTAATAAATAATGAGCTTCAGTGAGTTATTGATCTCTCTCGCTCTCTCATGTTACTCAGAAAGGTCTTTTTCAGAATAAGAAAATTAGAGAGAGCGAAAGCTCCTAGCATTTCAAACAGAAAGGATATTAGCATTTTGATGGTTTGAGGTGAAGATTGGTCTTTCTTTAAAAGAAATCCAAAAGGCATAGATTAGGTATCGCTTATATCATTTGCTGCGAAAGACGGATGCATGTTCAATGCACAGAATAACTCAGTTCTGAATAATGCTTTTTAAATGTCTTTTTTGATGCAATTACCAACCATGTGGAAATGACATTGATTACAAGGTATGTAAATATTATAATAACCGAACGGTTCTGTTATATTTGTTTACCCTGATTGTCTAACATTTCATCCATTACTGACAGAAAGCCAAGAATATCTGAATAACCCTTTTCCCCTCGTTCTTCCTGTTTGGTCAGTAATAAACACCACACACAAGCTGAACCGCTGCTGTCATGTTGAGCAAAATCAGCTCACAGTGCATTAGCTGCTCTATCGGAGAGAGTATCGATCCCTCTGAACATGGTTTACAGCTACAGAGAGAGGAAGAAGGGGAGAGGGAATGCATGCATTTTGCTTCATATCTTGGCTTAGAGCCAGTTACTCGGCTTGGCTGTATTGCATAACTATAAACATTTCTTTATAAAGAGAATTGCAATTTCTGTGAGTGCAGAGCTACGTAGCAAACTGAGTGTTTTTATTTGATTGGCTGTTCATTCTTTATGGTCTTTATGATGTCCACACTGTAAATCAAATGTATATTTTTCCAGGTAACTTATTACTATACATTTAAAAATATTAAAATAAATACATACATTTTATTCAAGTAAAAATACTGCTTTTACATTACATTTAGTTACTGAAAGGTTCAGATCAAGAGCAAATAGCTCTTTAAACCAACAACTACACATATTCAGCCTTACAGAGCAATATGTTAATAATCAGGCTTGTAGAAGATGACAAAATAAAGATTATCGGCAGCTAAAATCTGATTAAAATGTGCACAAATCTCTCAAATCTGAGGACGGTGTAATGTACAGGAAGTGATATGCTAAGAAAGGAAATATATTAAGATATTGCTCACACCCAGAGATTACTTCTGTAATCATTATTGACATAGCCTTAACTATTTTTCACTTGGCAAATGCTGTTCACAATTGTTCATTGCCAGAGGTAGCAAACACGATGGAGTCTTAGAAAATGAGTAAACAATTTGGTGACAATGTTTCCTCTTCAACTTTTTAGTGGAAGTAGGATATGATATTATGAAAAAATCAAAAAACCTCCACACCCTTGGCATGAAACGGATCAATACAATACAAACTAAAACTGTGGTGTGAGGGAAGTAAGGAAACCTACTTTCTGTTTTAAAAGGCTGGAAGTTATGTTTTTATCAAGGCTTGGGATGTAAGGTGTGCTCGCTGAACTCAAACATGGATCGAATGCTCCTGTCATGTGGATTCTGGATTGTTCCAAAGGTGTGAGCTTAGGGAATAGAGAGAGAGAGGGGTGAGCACAGGTCTCTCACCCTAACTTTCACTGTATCTTTGCCTGTTGAGACTTGTAACATTTGCACATTGAGTTCGGTCTGGGAGGAAATGTTAACGTTTTGAGTCCTGGTGTGACTTTGATCGATGCCAAATGGTGGGGAAATAATCGTTCAACGATTCAACAAAGGAAATATGCTGTTTTTTGTGCACTCTCTCATGAGGACATTGTGCTGAAACACACATTATTGCCATGCATGCCTTCAGCATGGAGCAAGCCATTTTACTTAAGTAATGTGACAAATTCCCTAGTGCAACAGAATATTCAAAGAGTAAAAAGGAGGTTGGGACTTGATTTTATCCATGGGCAATTGATTGGATTTTTTTTTCTCTCTCTCTCTCTCTTTTGGAATAGTGTGACCTAATGAAATTGGTGTTAGTGCTGTTATTGTCTCTACTCAAAAACTTAAGATGAAATTAAATTATATTAAAATAATTGTAAAATATTATAAATAATACTAAAATATGTGCATTAAAAAGCAAAAAAAGATTGATTTTGCTTTCATGTTGACTATGTCTGTGTAAACAACAACAACACAAAGCACATTTTACAGAACACTTGCTTTTTTATTGCTAACTCCATATATCTTGACAAAATGCAAAACTAGTCTATTGAAATCAGTTCTGTTTGATGCATATGAGTGCATATATGGTCAGGTCACCTCCAGGTTGGTTCATTCTGAAAAAAATTATTGTGAGGTAATTGAGAACAATGCTATGAATAATAAACTGATTCGCTGTAGCAATTGTGGCAGTGGTCTGTTTATCAAAAAAGCATGCTGTTTTCCCTCTTAAAATATCTGGATTTAATATCTGTTTAATAACACTAGAACATAAATCAGTGATCTATCATATATTATGTCAAACAAACAAAAAGACAACAACGAAAAAAAAAAAAAAGCCATTACAGATGGAGAAGAAGATTCTTTAACAGGGATTTGTGGGTAATTCAGTCCTTAATTACTCTTTCACTAACATCCTGAGGGACTTTGGGCAAAGTATGGCATCAGTTTCAACACAGGTAGATCTATCTACAACATTAAGTTTTAACCACATCTCTCACGCAGAGTTGATTGAACTTGGCTCAGATGTAAGCCTAAATGATGAGGAATTTAAATGACATTTTAATCAATTTGAGATTAATCTGTCCCTGATCTATTTACTCAGTGGTATTCCATAATGCACTACGGAAGATTAGCATACAACTCATTAAGCAGCCAAATAAGTCATTTTTCCTATATAACAACTAATGTACAGTCTAATCGTGCAAAGAAACTGATTTTAATTCTCAGTTGTTGCTTTCAAAAATGATATTTGATGAATGACAAGGGAAATTCTCGCTTGTGTGATCTGTGAGTGGATTATAAAGGTGGAACCGTCAACTTTCCTCCGTGCATTTAGAATAAAGGCAGGCGAAGCCAATCGAGATCCAGATTTCATGGCGGCTTTTCAAGGATTAGACAGCAAGCCCCTGCCTTTTGCATCCCTGCCTTTCAGACAAACGAAGCCCTTGATCTTTTTCAGATCATGTCACGCACCATTCATCATTCTGACACGTTTCAGAGAAAGGTCTCCACTTGCAAAGTTTCTTTTGTTAAATGGAAGATTATATTGGAGCAGACGCAATAATGGCCTTTACTATGTACACCAAATTAAGACCCTGTGAGCTGAAGATGTCTGCCTGTCAAAAAAGCTAAATTATTTTCTGCTATTGGCACATCAGTCATTTTCTAATTCGTACAAATCAGTTCAATGTGCCGCAACGGTACACATCTTTGCATTAATGAAACTTGCCTCGAAATAGCCTGATTGTTTATAAGATGGTTTTTGGTTTAAAGTCAACATGAAATGATGTTTGAAACTCATTTTAACTGAGGGAAATCAAGGCATGAAATGGGACAAATGTTGGGCGGGACTATCAGAATGGAGCCAGATGGTTGGAGGAGAGGGGTTGAAAAGGGAGAGAGATTCGCAACATCGTCCAAAAAATGATGCAATAAGAGGAGGAGGTTGTTTTGATGAAAGATTATGTAGAATTTTAGTTAAAATAATGTGCCCCAATAAATGCACAGTAAGTTCAAAATGTGCATTAAGGAAGTAAATGTTTGTGAAAAAGAACTGTAACTGCATTGATTGGGCAATTATAGTGCACTGCAAATAATAAAATGACAGATTTTTAAAAAGCGTACACGCAAATAATATAATATTAAATGTGAAATATGAAATAAAAGCAAACCTTTAAGTACACTTAAAAGATAGACACTTTTATGACTGTTTATTAACTCACTTAAGTACAATTTTAAAGTGCACTTTGTAATAATGCCAGATTAAAAGTCTTATTTTAAAGTACATCTCAGATCTTTTTTTTATTATTATTTTTCCATAGTTTTAATATTTTTATCATACTTTAAAGTACACTTATTTTGATGTTGACTAACATACTAAAGCACATATAAGGTACTTGATTATTATTTTACCTGGGCTATTTGATATTAAATTTGAAGATAAGATATTTTAAATGTACTAACTGCAAATTCATCAAATGTGTAATTTGCAATAGATATTACATTAAAATATATTTTAGTTTAACATAAATGCTTCTCTGTACATTGAACAGTACAATTTTAGCCATGTTGTTATTAAAAAAAATGAGACTTAAATTTGTATTTAAGTCTTATTTAAGTGAGTCAAAAACACTCTTAAGCTTAACTAATTGCATTTAACATGAATTCAAAATTTAATATGTTTTCACATTTATTGTAATAACATGCACTTAACTGTCGGAGAACAATACATTCATTTTACGCTTAATAATCCATTAAAGTATAGTATTTTCATCATTTTAGAAGTATGCTAAAGTGTGCTTCTAAAGGATTAGATGCAAAATGATGCAAAAATGATGCAAAATCTGTGTTTTAAGCAGGTTTTTCAAACAACGTGTACATTCCCATCAAAGAAATAACCCCGAATGCAGCCCAGTAAAGTTTCTTATAGCTGTGCCTTGGTAAATGCATGTCCTTTTGTTGCATTATTAAATAACCCTTTGAGTTATGACCTTTACTCTCACATGGGGCTTGGTTTACACTCAGGCATATTAGAGGACAGCCCATGGGTGATATGAGACCCATGATACATAGAGAGCATCATCAATAAAAACAGTAAGGGAGGCAACCGCTGCCAAGACAGCACTCAGAGAGACTGAGGCTAAATCCGGTTTCATATTATCATTACACATCCCAGGCACGGATGAAAGGGAACCCTCCTTTAAATGGGAGCAAGATGGATCCTTCGGCATAAAGGACCACTTGGGACCAGAGACAAGGAAAGCAATTACAGGTTTACAGCGCTGATATTCTGCAAGTCATTGTAAGTTAATGCTGGGGAGGGTGGACAGATGAGGTGAGGGAAGATGACCTGCGACAGAAGGTACTGTAGCACGTGATGGGGCAGCACGAGAAACGTGTTAACAGCCACACTGGGTCGGCCTCACATGTTTGCGCTTTTTAGATTTACAAAACAACCAATGCGCCGCTGTGGCTAGACCGCTCTTTCCCAGCCTTGGCGAAATGGTAGGCGTTAAATAAATGTATGCAACAAAGAAGCATGGGAAGCAGTGGATTAAAGACATGGGGGACTTGTATTAATTTAAGACGTGAACAGCCCACAAACTTCAGTCGGGACTAACAGTCTGGAACAATAACTGCAGGGGATTAAAATGCCTTCGGAAGGAAACCGTTTGACCAAACTAATTAAGTTAAAAGTAGGGGAAGAAATAAATAAATTACTCGATTGAGAGCCATTCAACCAATTTGAGTGAAGAATACATGGGGTGTTCTTGAAAAGCAATGTGATTTGCCTAAAAAAGAGAGAGAGAAAGAGAGAGAGAAATTGCTTTAAAAATGTCAAGATTGCGTGAGCGGTCTGAAAAGAGAGAGAGGGCAACTGATATTTCATGCTAATGCCAGCAAACCGAATCCCCATTATTCTGGAAGTAGAATGAAAAAGTTTTATAATATGGCAAAGACAATCTAGTTTGCCAGAAATACATTGGCTTTCCCACTCTTAAACTGTCTTGTTTCTCTTCCAAACAAGCACATAATGAAAGCAAGACAACATTTGTATTTTTCACAAGGACGCAATGAGCACTAAAACCCTCCCAATTATGAATATGGTTTCACAGCAGAGCAGTTTGTTGTATATCTATATGGTGTATTAATACACCATAAAGGTCTAAGAAAGGTTTATATTGAAATATGCTTTTAAAACTGAATAACACTCATTTAAAATTGCATATTGTTAATATTCTTTTTCAAGAATAATAATAATAAAAAAATCTACAAGAATGTAGAATTTCTGAGCATATTGAGCATATTATTGCATTTTGGGGGACTGACCTTGTCATAAAACATATTTTTGATAACATCACATAATTGACCCATATTCCATACAATAATTATTCCAATGGATGTGCACAACACTGGCTTGTGTAGCTGTATTGAGCCTTTCTCCTTTTGCTTTTCACATGGAGCAGAAAAAAAAAAAGATTGTGAAAATGAGTATTTCTATTATTCAGTGTTTTATGTAGAACATCATCAGCTAATATGCTATATTTTTCTTCCCGTGTCACTGAAAGCTTGTCACATGAGGTCATTATAACATTCCAAGTAATGGCATTCATTTCTTTATTCATTAAAACAAAATAATCTCCATTTATATGTATGTTTTGGTTCAGTTATCTTCTTTGGTTTCGCTAAATGCTATGCGAAATTGTATCGAAACCACAACAACACATACTGAGCCCAGATGTCTTCTAATGTATTATTTCTGGAAACCAGAGGCCATGTTCTGTAGTTTAATCTGGGGTCATTTGAGATATCACTTTGGAAGAGGACTAAAATATACTTTTAGCTTTTTGCCAAATTAAAGTAAGCGGCATGCAACAAAATGACTTTTCCTTGAGCATTGTCTTCACACTCTGTCAGAGAGGCAAATCAAATCACAAGCCAGATGAAACCTGCTCATGCGTTTGCACTGATGGCTATTTGAGCTCTTTTTAGACAATTAGTCAACTTAACAGCACAATAGTGCATTAGCATCTACCACTGCATAATTACCAAGACAACCTGACTATAACACTTATTAACACTCCCTAAAGTCATTATCATCAGAAAAAAGACAAATTTCTGCAATTAAATATGACCACATGTCATTTGCATATGTAGAAGCTAAATATCTGGCCTTGTAACTGAAAAGTAGAAGATTCAGATTCCAGAAGGATCAGTCAGTGGATCGCCATGATGGCCTTGATCAAGATACTTAACCTCGGGTCACTCCTGAGGGACTGTCCCTTTGATAAATAATAAGCATTTATTTGGTTAAACACATCTGCTGAATGACTAATTACTCATTGGGGAAAGCAATTAATGATTCCGTTTAACAATTCCGTTTTCAGTACATTCCATTAAAAGATTCTTTTAGTACTTAAGGTGCAAACACCGGATGTGAGTGTGTGCCAATTTGTATATAACCAAAAGTCAAGACTGAGTCAGGGTCAACTAATTGAGTAACTGTTCTGATTGATTCATTGGGTCTGACTTGCTTCAGACAGATTAGATTGAGAGTCATTTATTAAAATGAATCGGCTAGCCAATTGGACTACACTGGTCACTGCTAGATCAATGCAACAGAAAGATGTCTGCAGAAGTATGTCTATTCATTCTCTCTGTATTATTTCACGGCAGCCAGTCTTTCTCTCTCATCACATTCAAATACAACTCAGCTAAAAGATTTATTTTAACAGTGGAAGAATGCAGATGTTCAATAACTGGATAGGAACCTGTTCTCAATTCCCAACCCTTCAAATTAAATGTATATATCTTAGCTGATAGTGACGATGGTACACTTCACACAAGATATACATCTACTGGGATGAGAACAACTTTCAGTCCTGGCATCTCTCATCTCCTGTACTTTGCTCTATGAGCCCATGCATCTGGACTGCCATTGTCTCAACACACAGTCTTGACCATACAACAGCCATCTGGAGCTTTCGCCTAAGTCTAATTGACACGCTCATTAGGAAGTAATGTCACAGAGAACATTTTGGAAAGGAGAGCCATGGAAGCAATGGCAGCACCGTGTTTGGCAGGAAATAGGCAACCGTCCATTCGTCCCTCATGCCAGAGGAATTCACAAGCAACCCATCTGGACTAAACTATTCCGTTGTGCAGCTATAGCCTTCAGATCGTTCATTCGTTTAAACACCATAATTTTCTTGCTTGTTAAAATGTATTGGGATTTTTTGCGGTGCAGAGATAATGCAGAATATTCCACAACAACTGCCTGAGTTGAATTGGAAATTGGCAAGGCGCACCTGGCATGCTTGACATGGCAATCAACATATTAACCCTGAATTATGCAATGGGATGCACAGAATATTTGCAGATATAAACAGCAACATGCATGCAGCTGGCGTGAATTAAGAGGAAACAACATATGCAAGGTTTCTGAGAATAAAGACTAGGAAGAATTACTCTAGAATAGAACAGAGCACTCAGCCCTTACGACAAACTTGACAGTAAGGCTGATGAAACTCATACAAGACCTTGCGAGAAAGCAAAAGTCTAAGAAAACCATTTCAGATCAAATTTAGCATCTTGTGCATTGTCTGGATACACATTTTCTCCCAGATGCATTAAACTGATTGATGGCGCTCTCTTCTCTGGGCTTGCTTTCCTTTGAACTTAATGGCATAAAACTACTCCATTTGTGTATAAAACAGAATAAAATCCCCTTTCATGCATCTGTCTTGTTTTACAGTAGCTTTGAAGGTAGACTTACACCAATGCACATAACAACAGACAGGATATGTGAAGCATACCCTGTTTCCAATTGCAGAAGAAACTTTTCACCTACACCTTTAACATTGTCTTCAAAGGATAAAAACCTCCAACTGTCAACATTAAGAGTAGTGTGTTATCAAGAGTAGCAGCTTCTTTCAACAATGTAAGCTTTGACTGAAATAATCCGATCCTGAATCCAGGCTCTTAGCGCTCATAGGTGGTCGGATTCCAGATGTTTTGTTTGTGATAATGTGATTTTAATTACCGTCCCTGAAGTGTGATAGTTTAAACTGGGCGTCAGTCTACTTTGCTTTTCCCCTCCTATTTTATAGTTGAGTGGGCGAGTTGTACATCTCAGACTAAGTAGCCTGTCAGGTAGTAAGCCGATCAAGGACACCAAAACCAAATGCTGCTTTTCCCTACCCCCAGAAAAAATGTTGTCAATCTTAATGAAAGTCGGAAAAAATTTCATCAGCTCTCTCAGTCGAAGCTGATTGTGATGCAGTACACCTCACTTTATCTTTGGGCTTTTTCTTGCTGTTTGATATTGAACATTTCTTCTACACAGAGGCTTGATCTGATAACTCTGATCCTTGAACTCGGTGTAGTTTGATGCAGCAGTGACAGAAGTGAGATAAAACAATGCCCAGTGCCTTAAACAATAAAACCTGTATCTCTGAAAGCTGTGAAATGGCGACTTGCCTTTAATCTAGCCCACAAGTGTTCAATCTTCCTTTAGAGTTTACTTCCAGCCTTAATTAAACACACTGAACCAGCTAAATGACCTCTTGCTTCCACTGAGATTCTGAAGCGTGCATTTGATAGACCCTTTACTATCCCATGAGTAGGGCCATAGTAAGCAATTGTTTGTGCCATCCCAAGCCAACAAAAGGTCCAGTTGTCCCACCTTTTCAACTGCCCTGCCCATGAGGCCAGGTAAGATGATTTGTGAATAGGACACTATCTGAAAACCCTGGCAGTATCCTCAAAGGATAACTTTTTTTAACCTTTGTACCTACTCCTCAAAGGTGCACATTGGTGCCTGAAAGTAGTAATACTGTATGTATACTCAATGCTACTATGAACCTTTTAGGGGTAAATAAGGGTACCGTCCAGGTGACAAGCGGTTTTAACCCAAAGCTTCGTAAAATTATGGTTGAACCACTCATGTCACATGGATTATTTTAATAATGTCCTTACTACGTTTCTGTGCCTTGATAATGATAGTACCCTTGCTGTCTATGGGAGGGTCAGAAAGCTCTCAGATTTCATCAAAAATAATTTGTGTTCCGAAGATGAACGAAGGTCTTGCGGGCTTGGGGCAACATGAGGGTGAGTAATTAATGACAGAATTTTCATTTTTGGGTGAACTAACCCTTTAAAGACATTCTGACAGTATGCAATTTTGGATGTATCTCTACAAACTTCTAGGCAGGTGTGTTGAAGCAGGTTGTACACTCTGCAAGATGGTGACCCACCAAGACTGGATGCCCCTGGTCTAATTATTTGCTTCACAGGGATGAATCATGGTCTCCTTATGGCCCTAGTGAACAGCTAATATTTTATGTGCCCAGGGGCCCTAATGGTCATCCTACATTTTATATGCCAAAGCACTCAGTAGCTTGAAGCCTAGGGCAATAACTTGGCACATAATGCAGTCCTGTTCAACAAGCGAGATCAACAAGTGAATTTTTCATGCATTCAGTCATTTTATTCAGACTCCTTCACTTACTCCATTGACATATTGTGACCTTTAACCAAACTTAACTATGGTAATCTGAAGTGTCTACATTTAGAACTGTATAATATTTGCTATAAGTAAACGGCTTAAAATAGAGTAGCACATATTTACAGGACAAATATTCCTAAAATGTATTAAGCTTAATCCCTCACACAGGTTGAGTTCATGTCCTCATAAGCAAAGCTCCATTATATTCCCTTCCAAATATGGTTCTACTTCTGAAGGAATAACGCTGTGGATATGTCATTCCACTTTTGGCTGCCTTTGTGCTAACCTTATCCCTTGGATTTCCTCCACTGTGTTTGGCCCTAACCAAGACCTTTTCTAGAAATGAATTCAGCTGAAGGGCCCGATGACCTTTTACAATAGAGCGAGCCATGAGACATTAAAACCAGGCATCTGGTGGAAAGGGTACTGCTTTCGCGCATTCTGGGTTCTTGTGATTACGCCGATATACTGCATATTACAACAACGCCAAGAAGTGACATTTCTGGTTGGATGTGATGCCAAGTCACAAAACGTGGTGAATTGAACCGAACAATGTGAAGACAAGGGTTACTTTTCAATTTCACAAGAAATTGAACATTTCCTCTATGCTTTAGTGCAAAAAAAATCCTTTTGTTTATCTTCAGTTGTGGAGTGCTCTAGTAACTTTTTAAACTCTCAAGGACGGTCCACCTTGCACGGATGAGGGAAAGTCGCTGGCACAGTTAATTAGAATTCTTCCAAAGGCTGTTTAATTGATTTCACATTTTGGTATTTTCTTTTTACCAGCAGGGATTTAATCATTTGAAGCGGGTGGCTGGATAAAGCATAATCTGTATTGCACATTTAAACCAGCAGAGACACATATTAGGATTCTTATCTATCTGCTTGTTGGATTATTATCCAAGCATATTTGCCATATTAGCCACTTAAGACAACATTGGGAACTAGTTTAACCCAAAGGGTGAATGTTTGGTGGTTAGCATAGGCTAACTAGTCCTTGACGATAGATGCCGTAAGTATACCATTCTTGAGGATAAAAGCATAATTCTTTTTACACCCTTGGAACTTTGAATTTACAATGTTAATAACTGTAGAAACATATAATCACACTCTTTAAAAAGGGTCCATTCTAAAGTAACTGTGTAAATCGCAAATATTTAATTACATTAAAGTAGATGTTTTGCCAACGATCGGCTTTTTTTGGAGAGCTCCTAAAAGCGTCAAATGGACTTCAGTATTTCTTCGATGACTGCCTTTCCACGTCGTAATTCACCTGTGAGTGATTTGCCTGTGAGCAAAGATGGCAGCAAGCAGGTCGCGTACTTCCGGTGGGTCGAAAGTAGCTGTCATCGAGATGAATGGGAATGGTAATGGATGGCTTTCTCCAGGTATAATAAACCTCCTTGGTTTAACCCTGTTCCTATTATCAACTCCCCACTTTTAATTCATGCCAACCCTAATGCAAATGCGATGTAAAGGGACTGCTGATGTACAAAGTGGATTGCTAAACTGCACAGCATTTTTCACGAGCCAGCTCGGTCTCGATTTGAAGGAGCTGTCGTCCCCTATCTGGTTGACGGACGTGTGTGTCAGAGTTGTTTACTGGTTTGTGTATGGAGCTGTCCTAACGGCTGATGCTGTTGAGCCGAGGCAGGCGTCCAGTGTCTGCTGACCGCACGGTAGGAGGGATGTCTTAATCATGTAGGCACAAAATCGAAATCAAGGCTCAAACTGAGGGGGTCATTACATTAGGATGACTTAACTTTATGTTGCTGCATACTGTAGTTTGTTGTGCTCTTTTTGGGTGCGGACAACATTAGTAGGTCGTCTTAACAATATAAAAAAGCAATTGGTAATTTCCTTTTCATGTCTAATGACAACTGCCAGAATGACTGATGTGTTATTTTCCCCCAAAGAGATTTCAGGGTTATCCTGTTTAAATTATGAAAAATTCCATGGCTCTTTTTTTCTTTTGTAAACAGCACACTATAGATATGTTACCGTTGAATCTCAGACTCAAAAGCTGATTGCAATGCAACACCAAGTCTTTCTTACACCTTCTCCCACACCGACTCATCTATATAGTAGATCCTATCACGTCTGCAGGGCCAGACAGTTTTTACACTGCTTTGGAATCGATTATTGATAGCGTTGGTTGTGTTTTATTTGACAGCAAGGCTTTTCCTCCTCAGGAGGAGGAGAGTGAGAGAGATAAGAGGGTTTGGGAGGGGAGGCGGCCACTCAGAAGTGGAAACAGATCCATTGAGCAGGTCAGAGCTTGCTGGATTTGGAAGTTCTGGTGGTGGAGATGCAGCTATGACTGGAAAAACATGAGAGCGGCTGAGGCAGGGGTTCATGTTGAGGTTCACAGAAAGAGATGGAGAGACACTTGGGATAGAGAGATAAATGGGTAATGACATTAGTGTGGTGTGCTAACACCTCAGAGCTGGGTTAAAAAAGAAAATATTTTAAATTAAATGAATTAAATTTTGTTATTGTACAGCAAAAATTCATAGATAAGGAGTAAGTAGTTAGAATCAGTTTGAGACTATATGAAAACCGTCTTAATTATGTCATCCACAATAACTCATTATCTAATACACTTAACAATCCTGAAACTTATGTTTGTCTTGAAACTCGTGTCTGTCTTTCTTGAAAGTTCATAATTTTTTAATACCTTATCTACAGAGAATTTTTTTCCTCTAGAATCCTACTTATTGTTACCAATATATACCAATATGCTCCATAAAATGTAAAAGCACTTTATTTGACACTTTCAAGAGCCTTTTCTGAAGAAATAACATTAATAATAATAATAATAAAAACAAAAAAAAAACTTTATATACACTACCGAAGTTTGGGGTCTATAGTTTTTTTTTTTTTTTTTTTACATTCAATTCATAAAGGACGCATTAAAATTACTATTACATTGTAAGTAATAAACATAAATAAACAAATATATATATATATATATATATATATATATATATATATATATATATATATTTCAAATAAATGCTATTATTTTGATCCTCCTATTTAATCAAGGAATCCAGATTCTATCAAATAAATAAATAAATAAAATATGTCACAGTCTCCACAAAAATATTAAGCAGCAAAAACATTAAAATTATTAGCAACAAAAAACTTTTGAACATGAATATTTTTTTAACGCAAATTAATCGTTTGATAAGGTTTGATCCCAACTTCTTGCCTTCATCGCAGCGCGGAAGGTAATCTATCATTGTGTGATAAGGGTACAGTGAACCAGTGTTGCCACGGTTGCGGTTTTCCGCACAATTGGGCTATTTTGAAAATGCAGTCGTGGGAAAAATTACAGATTTGCATTTTTTTTGGGGGGGGGCTACTTTTATAATGTACCACACCTGGCAACTTAAGAATGGAGTTTCAGCCAGAGCATACATGTTAAGGCTTTTACACAGCAGAAATAAACATGACAACAGTCATTCCAAATATATAAGATAATAAACTCACGATAGGATATGGTTTGTATGTGATTTTCTTGAGATTTAGATATTTTAATAACAGTAATGAATGTGTACATCTGAAATGTTAATTTGTACAGCGATAAAAAGGCTATAAATAGCATATTTTAACAATAGTAAACGACCAAATTCCACATGTAATCGCAAAAAGAAGCTTACAAACACTCAATGGTGGTTTAAAGTGAGTTTTGAGTAAAAGTGCACTATTAATCTCATAAATTGTCTTATGAAGCATGATGCTAATGTTAGCTCTAATGCACCTGCAGAACAGGTCCAATTCTTCTTCATAATGCATTTTGTCATAATACTTCACGTAAGGTCGCAAGAAAATGTTTTGTTGTATTTATTTAGAAATACTTTTGATAATAGTTGGGTAAATGTATACTGGGATTGAAGCGATGTGGCTTGGTAAACGTTTTATTGCCTGTATAAAGGCTGATAATAGCTGAAAAAAAAAAGAAAAGAATAATGATAAAAGAATAATAAGGATTATGTCTCATACCTCGTGGAGATGTGAAAGGTCCTGTTTCCTTAAAGGAACACTCCACTTTTTTTGAAAATAGGCTCATTTTACTACTCCCCTAGAGTTAAACAGTTGAGTTTTACCGTTTTTGAATCCATTCAGCCGATCTCCGGGTCTGGCAGTAGCACTTTCAGCTTAGCTTAGCATAGATCATTGAATCAGATTAGACTGTTAGCATTTGGTCATCAAAAATGACCAAAGAGTGTCGATAATTTTCCTATTTAAAGCTTGACTCTTCTGTAGTTACATCGTGTACTAAGACTGACGGAAAATGAAAATTTGCAATTTTATAGTCCGATATGGCTAGGAACTATACTCTCATTCTGGCGTAATAATCAAGGAACTTTGCTGCCGTACCGTGGGTGCAGCAGGCGCAGTGATATTATGCAGTGCCTGAAAGTAGTCCCCAGCTATATCATAACTAGTTACCTAGCTGGGGACTACTTTCAGGCGCTGCGTAGTATCACTGCACCAGTTCATGACTGTGATTAACGCGATTAAATTTTTTAATCGAGTGACAGCACTAAGTAAAATAAATTAAAATAAAATTGAATAAAATACAGCCCCTTTTAAATGGCCCTCATAAAAAAAAAATTTGCCGTCAGATGGTACTTACAACATCTACCAGCAGGGGCTAACTGACCCATGCTAATCTCTATCTTAAGGTCGTAAAGATGATTGACTTTTTAATTGA
>JAFVLL020016910.1:17500-60971 GCA_021397915.2 Tor tambroides
ATAACTTTTTACTAATACTGATAATGCTAAACAGGTAAACTAAAAGTTTCTAATTTTATAAGAATTCACCTCAAAATTTGGAAGTGAAGAATTTTTCTACCCAGTAGCACCAAAGGGAGCTGCAAAGATAAGTTTTCTCTAGCAGATCTCATGAACAATTCCCTTAATGTGGTCAGACAAACAAATATCCTTGTCCAAACCTGGTCAGGCTTCTCAAATGAACACTGTCAAAATTACACACAGCAAGGAAAATGGGATCATCCATTTCATTTTGTCATTTAATTGGTTCTTGTTACAGGTTCACTCTAAACTCTTGTCTTTATCATCAAGAGCTTTAGTGAAACGCCTGGCTGTAGTCTTTGAACCCTCTCAAATGAGACTGAAGGGACTCTTCAAACTGTCAGTGGTAATGCCACGCGTCTTACTGTTCCTAAACCTTGCCGTAATGGATTTCTTTCCCAATTTCAGCTTAAGCATGGCCACTAAGCTAGATGCAGCCCCCAGCCAGGCGTGCTTGAAACCTGACTCTTCTCTCACTGTCCCTTCTCTTAAAGATAAATTGAGGTGGAACATCCTTCGGCACAACGTCAGTTTAGGATGCCAGCTCATTTTTCAGTGGAACTGAGAATCAGACAATAACTGAATTTTAAGAGCGCAGATAAATGCAGTCCCTTAGGACAACACAGACAATTACTGTCCTGAGGGAAAAAAGGACAGCAGCAAGGCAGTTTTCATCAGATCTGCTCTCATCAGTCCCAAAAGGATGCATGTTATGATTGAATAAGTCTCTATCTATTTGTTTTACTTAATGCTAATTAAAAATGCAAATGAGCATAGGGACTTTTATTCCAAATTTTAATACCCTTAAACAACAGCTTGATTATTTTGTGGCCTAGCAGCTGCAATACATGAGCTGTGGTGTTCTTGTAGGTGTCACAAGGTCAAATCCAGTGACATTGCCCAATCTTATTTCCTGCCATCTTTCTTCAAAAAAAATAAAATTAAATAAATAAATAAATAAATAAATAAAATGGCAAAAGTCTATGAAATATTAAATAACTAGTTCTAGCAAATGAGGCTAGTGCAGAGGTCTCCAACCCTTCTCCTGGAGAGCAACCGACCTGCAGACCATGATTAGCTGGTTCAAGTGTATTTGACTGAGGTTGGAGCTGAAATCTGCAGGACGATAGCTCTCTAGAAGCAGGGTTGGAGACCCCCATGGTAGTGGCTGCGGTCTTTAGAGTCCTTGTTAGTGTGCCTGCCTTTCATGCTTGTTGACGCTGGTTCAAGTCCCACTTGTAGTGGAGTAAGACCAGTTAAATTGATGCTGGGATCTAGTTAAAAGTGATGTTTGGGTGGGGGGGTAGGTAAGTATAACATAGGCCAGCTACTAAGAGGTGTGTAGGTAAACTTCACTTACCTGACCTCAAGAGGCACACTAAAGGCTGCAGTCTTTAAAGTACTTGTTGGCATGCCTGCCTCCTATGCCAGTTGATGCTGATTCGAATCCCACTCAGAACCATGCAAATAGGACTAGTTACATTGGTGCCGTGACCAGGATGGGAGTGAGTCTTAGGTGTTGAGTGTAAAAGAGGCCACCTAGTTGTGCAGGTAAACCTTAGGTATTAGAATCTTAGGTACTGAGTGTAAAAGAGGCCACCGAGTTGTGCAGGTAATCCTCAATTCCCGGGCCTCAAGTGGCACACTAGAAACTGCATTCATCTGAGTTCAGTGAATCCCTGGTTGAATCACATTCGGAACAGTATGAGTAGGACCAGTTAAATTAGTGCCATGACCCGGATGGGAGTAAGGATTAGGGGGTGAGTGTAATGGAAGCCAGGTAGTAAGAGCTATGCTGGTAAACCTCAACTTCCTTGCTGAAGAGGCACACTAGAGGCTGCAGTCATTTGAATTCTCACTAGCTACCTGTCTCCCATCCTGGTAGATGCTAGTTTGAATCCCACTCGAAACAGTTCGAGTAGGACCGGTTAAATTGGTGCCATGACCCGGCTGGGAGTAAGGTTTAGAGAGGTGAGTATAACAGAGGGCCAGCAAGTTGGAGCTGTACAGGTAAACCTCACTTCACTGACTTTAAGTGGTGCACTAGTCTTTAGAGTCCTTGTTAACATACCCGTCTCCTATCCCGCGTAACACTGGATACTACTGGAAACTCAGATAAATGTGCCTGATGCTAAAGGCCGAAGCCTTTACAGTCCTTGTTAGCGTGCCTGCCTCCTATGCCGGTTAACACAGATCCCACTCGGAATGGTGAGTGTAGGACTTTGCCTTTTCAAAACTAACTGTCACAATACTAGAGTGTTGTAGGAGGTTTCCAGAACATTGAAATGGTCCTATGGGTGTTTTTACGCATGTTGCAATGCAGTTGCAAGGGTGTTCAGATGGTTGCTACCGTAGGAGGTTGTGTACTGTCAAAAGAGTTCAGTCCACCTCCAAATGTTTGATTTATTTCTAATCTTCTGTCCTTCCTTAAATGAGACATTGTTTTGCTAGTTTAATCATCCGCCAAGCAAAATCAAACTTATTTTTGACAAGTGGTGTGGTTTGAGGTATCGTGTCATGATCCATGCAAACACTGCAGGATCAAAGTTTCATTTCTTATGGTTGGAGGTTTGCTCAAATACCTACTCTAAGTACGAGTGAAAGAAAGTGATGTTTTTCTCGGCAAGCACCGCTAAAACTGCTAGACTATATAATCTCAACAATATATCCACTGAAAGATGACAAGATTAAACCTGCTAGACAATCATCGGCACCTCCATTCGAATTTCATCATGTCTTCCGTAGACGACATGACATGTTGTCCGAACACTGTTTTGCAATTTTTCCTGCGCTTGTGGCTGTAAATCACAGCATCTGAATAGGGAGGCTTCAGTTTTTTTCCAGCTGTTCTCATGTAGGAAGGTGTCAGAGCTCACACATGGCAAGAATCAAATGAAATGGAGACAGAGCGAGAGAAAGAATGAGAGTGAAAGAGAGAGAGAGAGAGAGAGAGAGAGAGAGAAATTGGAGAAAGCAAATCACTCGAGGGGTCCAGCAGACATCAGTGAGTCCAGCTCAGACGCTCAGAGTAAATAACTTCCTTGTGCGCTCTCCTCTCTGGTATGTATTTTTTAAAAATAATGCATAGGATCACGTTGCTGCTGCTTATGGTGTTTGTGATGTGCCGAGCTGGACGAAAGGAAGAGAGCAGAGGCTAGCTGTCCTCCGAGGAGAATATGGAGAGGAGGTGATCGCTTGGCATTTCCTTTACAATCAGCTTTTCATTCATAGAGAGAGAAAGAGAATGCGCAAAGGAAGCTTGTTCAGAAAGTGAGCGGTCTACTACATGTTTCCATATTTATATCACTCATTGAATTTTCAGTACAATAAATAACAAAATATTCATGTTATTTTATAAAATGCAATTACATTCATAAAGTGTAGTCTGTTTCCCAAAATTTTCAGGGGTCACCAGATCAATACAGGACCATCAAACACGTGCAAATAAACTTTAGGTAGCTTTAAACCCTTTTCAGTCCTTGAATTGATATTTCCTTTTCACCCCCAAGGGGAAATAAAATGACTGTAGTCTAGACCTGTGGACAGAGGGGACGTTTCTGATCAATAAATGTGAAGCGTTTCAAATCCCCCACAGTCAGAGGACATGCGACTGCTGAGACTCCACTGGATATCATTATAGCAAGATACAGAGGCTAAGACAGAGCAAGACCAGTGACGTCAGCAAGAGATGGATTTTTATTGCCAAATTACATTCTGAGGTGTTTCATTTTGGTATTGTGATTGGAAGCAGTGGACAGTAAATTTTGTACTGACATTAGTAGTAGTAGTAAATATACTTAAAATATGTACTGTATTTACATGAAATATTTATTTTAAAGTAAATAAATATCTCCATGTTGTCTTAGAAACATTTGCTAAATATAAAAAAACTAATACAATTAAATTAAATTTGTAGATTGCTTGGGCTATTGGACAGCTATATTTATTTACTGTTTTTGTTATTATTGGTCAATTTATTTGGGATGTGTATATACTTTAATATATTGTTATTATTATTATTATTAATATTATTAACCAATGCATACTTTCAATATATATTTAGGATTGTAATTTATGAATAACTGTAATTTATGTCTTTAAAAGTCTGAATCAATATTGAATGGCAAAATACTTGTTTACTGTAATGATCATTATAAATAGATTATTATAAATGCATAAATTAATACTGAATGCAATACAAGTCCTCATTACATCTTCACCACTAATAAACAAAAAAGATCCACATTTTTCACCTTTCCTCTTAAATGTCATGTTTTTCGAGTTTAGTGGGTTATTTGCATTTATTTACATAGCACAAAATTTTACTGTTTTTTATATTATATTATATTATATTATATTGTATTATATTATATTATATTATATTATATTTTTATTATATTAGCAGTATTATTATATTATATTATTTTCTTATTATTTTTACATCAGCAGTTTGGCAGTAAAATGGCATATCTATATGGTGACTATTTTTTCATATGACTATCATACACATGGTATAGGCAGCTGGATGGCATGCAGAGAGAGGATGGTTCCAGCCAGGCGTGCTAGTCATGTAATTATTAACATCATGGAAGATCTGGTGAAGCACTGGGGATCCTACGTTTGCCAGGATGTCCCTTGGGAATTGGCAGCATCCGTTATCAAGGGAATGGAATCATTGTGTAAAGAGTAGATGGAGATAATGGAAATGGTAGTGAGTGCTTTTCCTCTTTCCCTTTCTCTCTCTCTCTCTCTCTCTCTCTCTCTCTCGCTCCATATCTGGTGTCTGGTTCTATTTCTCATCGGAGCAGCAGACCTACTGACGTCGGCCGCATTGATCGCAGAGTGCTGGTGACAAAATAAAAGAACCCTTAGGTTTGGGGGTAAAAAAAAAAAAATCCAATCTCTTTTAGTCGCTATACATCTATGTAAAGCGCCCATTGTGGAAGTTCTCTGACATATTGTACAGCTATTCCTGCCACATTATTTTCACCAACTGTCTGTAATAAAAATATTGTATGTGTGTGAACTGATTGCTATTGATTTTATTTGTTGTATACGACCAGTCAAAAGTTTGGAATAGTAAAAATTTTCTGAATGAAGACTGGCTGCAAGGCTGCATTTATTTGATCAAAATACAGTAAAACGTACAAATAAAAAAAAAGTTAAGAACAGTAACATTGTGAAATAATATTACAATTCAAAATAAGTGTTTTCTATTTGAATATATGTTAAAATGTAATTTATTCCTGTGATCAAAGCTGAATTTTCAGCATCATTACTCCAGTCTTTAGTGTCACATGATCCCTCAGAATCCATTCTAATATGCTGATTTAGTGCTCAATTGGTGCTCAATCATTAACAAGAGTTCTTATTATTATCAATGTTGAAAACTGTGTTTGCCATTTCATTTATTTATTTATTTATTTATTTATTTTTCTGGACACCATGTTACATTTCTTTCTAAGATTCTTTGATGAATAGAAAGTTCAAAAGAAAAGCATTTATTAGAAACAGAACTATTTTGTAATATTATATTATATATATAAAAATAAATAAATTATATATATATATATATATATATATATATATAAATAAATTATATATATATATATATATATATATTATACTATATAATATTTATTATATTATCAAATATATCATGTCTTTATAACGTATATTAAATTATTAACATATATACTATGATATATTAGCATATTAGAATGATTTCTGAAGGCCACTGAAGACAAAATAAATTACATTTTCAAAATCATTCAAATGGAAAAATCTTATTTTAAACTGTAATGACAATATTACAGTTTTTACTGTATTTTTGATCAAACACATGCAGAATTTTTATATATATATACAAATCTAAATCAGCTTGTGATGTCTCTGAACTTCTAATTTAAATGGTTTGTTTTTACCACGGTGTCCAGTATATGCCATATAGTTGTAGAAATATCACAGTTGTGTTAAATATACAAAAGCAAAATTTAATTTTTTTCCGGTGTGTTTTCTCCCTCTCCTCCACCTTGACAAGCCAAGAGGGCTCAGGACACAACAGCACCATCCCGCTGATTTTAATTGCAATCAATTAAAAAAACTTTCCAAGCGTGAAATACGAAGCCTGACACAGGACGTTCTGAAGCAGGCGGAGGTGAGGAGGCAGGCCGAGGTGACGAGCCGCGCAGCTTTGATTAAAATCAATATCAAACTCCAGCAGGAGCGTGCTTACAAACAGACCTGACCTTGCGCCTGTAATATTAACCGACAAAAGAATAAACGCAGGATCGTTCGGATAGATGGACAAAGAGAGGGGGGCAGACGGAGTGGAGGAAACGAGAAAGACAAAGCGCCTCCTTGACACCTTAACCAATGCCTCCCAACGCCGCTTTATTATTGAAATTCTCGTCGCGTTGATATTCGTCTCCAGTTATCCGTCCCGCCACGCTCCGGCCCTGACAGCTCGGTAATCAGAGTTTTAAAATTGTTACCATTTTCCTTGATGATTCTCAATGTGACCGCGGTTAGTATTAATACAGGTCGCGGAATGATAAACAGCCTGTCAGCACAAATAGACTGGCATGTCTGACTAGCATTTGGTTATTCAGTTTATCTACTGTGAACCAGCTTTGCCTGAAGGATAGAGGTTATGTGTTACCTGTTATTTAAAGGGGCGACGGCTGTGCCCGCGACGGCAAAATCACGGCCACCCACCTGGCCGAAGAAACATCTAATATTGCTGCGAAGCCAGAACTCATTAGTGCAATGTAAAAATTAGTTTTTCTTTAATCAAAATAGAGCGTATACTTATTGCGGCTGGTTCTTGTAAAAATGGGTTAACAGCACATGTCTCTGGATACTCAAACATGATGCCAAATAGGCCAGTGTAGCTGTAATATGGTAAACAAAACATTTTTTTGGAACCAAAAATTGAATATATATATATATATATATATATATATATATATTTTATAGGTCTGTTTTAACTAGAGGCTTGTTTAAATAGGGTTGGGTATCGTTTGGGTTTTTTTCGATACCGGTGCCAAATCGATACTTTTAAAATGGTGCCGGTGCCTAAACGGTGCCTGAACCGATACTTGTTATATATACATATACACATACTGTATATGGAACTCATGAAGCTCCAGGAAATCCCCATATGGACAAAGGCATTGCT
The DNA here is from genome assembly GCA_021397915.2 of Tor tambroides. NCBI lineage: Eukaryota > Metazoa > Chordata > Actinopteri > Cypriniformes > Cyprinidae > Tor > Tor tambroides. Next base: position 24,741 of record JAFVLL020016910.1, read on the forward strand.
ATCGCTGTAACTGAGTAAACAGAAGATATAAACGTTTTGAATGATAAAACAAATACATTAAACACTCGACTATGACAATGTATAGTTTGTCTGTGTTATTCAAGCCATCTCTGGTATTTTCATAATAAAGTATATTTATAATCCATTGCTAATCAATGCATTAGTAGCCTATGGAACATATTTTCTGCCTCATTCTGTGACAAGAAGCTACATCAGATCATAAAAGGAAGCATTTAACTGGTGTTGTGGACTAAAAAGGTTATAATGTTCTCTTTTGTTGGACAACAGGTTTAAAAACGTGAATACAAGAGAATTTTAGCTTTAGGCATTTTAATTAAAGCTAGGGCTGGGCGGAGTTTGTACGATATATCGATATATTCTTTATAAGCGATACGGTATGAAGCAATACCGTTAATATTGATATACAGTAGTTTGATACGAGCGCATCTGAAAAAATATCTAGGGAGGACACAGACTGAACTGCTGCGGAGAAAGTGCATAATACAATTTGTTCTAAACATGTGACAAGCTTTATATGAAGGGCTTTAAAAAACTCGTAAGATATAGTAGCCTATAGTTTATAGTTTCAGTTTAAAGCGGCTCGCGCTCTACCCGTCAGATGCTCTGACAGAAAGGCTGCGTGTGCCGCTGACAGAGATGCTTCTCGCGCTGTTTAATGTGTTTGCTGTTTTCCGTAATGCATAACTTACATTTCACAGGTATATTCTCCATCTGTAAATGTTAGAAAGCCATGGAAATATTTCCATTTTGCTGTCAGAAGTGCGTGAGCTTTTGCTTTGCGATTCTCCGCTAAACTTCACAGACTTCATTTAGAACGAGCGCCGCCGCGCATGCGCGCCAAACAGACGGAGCGCAATGAAGGAGCGCAATAACTCTGACTAAAATATACATTTTGCTGAAATATTTGTAGTTGGACAATAAATGTGACATATGTAGAATTTTAAACCTACAGGTAAGTGTATTTGTATGATAGCACTAACTGTAAAGTGTAATGGGGTAATCAAAATAGCCTTTTTACTCAATTAGTCTGTGCTTTTTTATTATTTTCATTTTTAGTTTAGTAAATTTAACTTCTGCTTTAAAAGCATTATTTTTGTTTTTAGATTGCAATGTTACAATGTTAGAATGTAATGTGATTTTAACCCTTTTTGCGGCTACCTGCTGCTTCAGAGCAAGTGTAATTTCTGCATTCACGCGCTCCTCGGATGCTCTCATTTCCAGAGTAGTGCTTTTAAGTGGGAATGTGAAAACAGCACACTCGCGTTACTACAAAGATTTGTTGGACTTGTATTATTAGAGCTTTTCGACTTGAGTTCACGTGCATTTTCTCAGTCGGGAAATTATTTTTCACGTGCGGTGCCGGTGATGATGCTTCTTACGTTCGTTTCGGAGAAACAAAGGACAAATATTTTAATCGATCGCTCAGGCATGGCACCGAAATCTGCGTTCTGATTCGGTTCTAGTACATACCGGTTACATAGGTACCGGTACCATATTGGTACCGGTTTCGGTACCCAACCCTATGTTTAAATGCTATTATGTAGTTTATATGTGTATTTACACATTTATAATGATAATGTACAATAATGAAAGTTGAAAGTACAAACCCTGTAATTTATAATAAGGCACTGATATATATCAAGACTGCTGTGATTGAACCATCCAGTCAAGTAATAATAATAAAAACAATAATAATAATAATAATAATAATTAATAAATAAATAATTTTAAAGAAAATAATTATTCTTGGTCAAATTACTCTGAATATATATTTACTTTAAAGATATATTTAGAATTATAATTGCCATTAATGTTTTCTTTGATTTTTTTTTTTTTTTTTTTTTGCAAAATATTATAATCAAAATAATTTATATGAAAAAAGATCATTATAATTGTTATTTTATTACTGATTGTGTAATGAACATTCGCATTACATTTTCACAAAAAATAAAATAAAAAAATTACAGTATTATTACATATTGCATTTTTATTACATAAAATACATACAGTATTATTATTTACTTTGAAGATATATTTAGAAACTAAATCACAAAACATTAAAATCAAACATATCATACAGTAATTTATTTATTTATGTTTGTTTGTTTTTACTTCTTGCTGTCTGCTTAGTAGTTTCATAGTGTAATATAATGTTCTTTATTATTGAAAAATAAATATTGACAAATATTGACATTCTACTAGCTCTGAAAGCAATGGATTTCAACTTGTCAAATCGAAAATCAATGCCATCAAAATGCAACATATGGATGATACTAACTAACTAACTAACTAAATAAGAACAAACAAATGTTTTTTTGTTGTTGTTGTTTTGTTTTTTTTGCAATTTACAGTATAAACTAAACTAAACTAAAATAAAACATTATGTTCCCTTTTATCAAAATGTAATAATTTTGCAACTCTGGCAACTGCGGTTGCTACTTTAGCAATGAAATGAAATGAAACAAAATCTCCTTAACTGTGGTGAAGCTTTGAGCTTCTAAACTGGCTTACTGCTTCTATCAAATACCGGCAGCGGCAAAATGATAAAAGACAGCAGTATGTAATTTGTAGATGCATATATAGTTCATTATCTTGACTGTAGGCTATGCTTGTACATACAGTAGCAACCTGTAAATGTGCAGACTGTTTATCAGCATTTTACAACACTGCAAACAACATTGCTCAACCAATCAGAACTTCCTTTTTCTATAATCAGAACTATCTAAATATTTTCATGAATACAGACCTTGCAGCCAGAATTTTGCTTCCTAATCTGCCCAACCTAAAACACTTTTAAGCTTAAATCTCAGATGCACTTTTCCTATGACTGACGCATGGAGTGCTCAGTAGATCAGATATCATACAATGACATTTTCTGCTTATCGCACAAGCTCTGATGTGGCATGAGTGATTCTTACCCCGCTAAAAAGCCAGAGAGCCGGCCACAGCCTTGGGAAGATTAGTGAGCACTTTTAAACGTGAGACAGGCACAGTGCATTATCAATGACAGTGCATTACTGTAGCATGGCCGTGTACAACAGCAGACTTACAACTGTTAGCATACTGCAGAGCAGATGGTCCGAAAGACTACTCAAATGGTCAACCCAGCATGACTGCACAAGACTGATGATTATGTTTAAATAAATCCAACCGTATTTACATTATTTCCAGGAGGTATATTTAGCTCTTTATTTATGTGTGATGGACTGCAGTGCGTATAGGATCTATCTTTGTAACAGAGACTCAATATTCATAACTACACACACCACACTGAACATTTCTCATTACACATGCTCATACATTCTTAATGCATATCTTAAACTATACTCTATATTCAAACTGTAAGTGTTAATAGTGGGTTTTTCTTCAATTATTTATTCATGATTTTTTTTTTATATAAATGTTTATTATTCATTTATTCATATATTTTTTTTCCACATTGACCTTCTAAAATGTCTCATTGTACTATAATTTTATTGTTGTGTTTTATTTATTTTTTTTAATTATTTCCACTTTGACCTTATAAAGTCAAAAATAACCCTAATATATTAAATATTATATAATATATAATATATCATTTGTTTGTTATTTAATTTTATTACAATGTATTATTTTTTTCTTTATCTTTCACACATACAAGGGCAAAAATATGTTAATCGTGAGTTTTTATTCAATAATTTATTTTATTCATGATTTTGTATTTATAAATATTTATTATTAATTTATTTATATTTATTTAGTGTTTCCCATTGTATTTATTTATTTTTTATTAATTCTTTCCACTTCGACCTTCTAAAGTCAAAAATAACCCTAATATACTATTTATTTAATTTTATTACAATTTATTTTATTTTATCTTTCTTTTTTCTCTTTCTTTCTTTTTCTTTCTTTCTTTCTTTCTTTCTTTCTTTCTTTCTTTCTTCAACACAGACAAGGGCAAAAATATGTAAATCGTGAGTTTTTATTCAATAATGTATTTTAATCATGAAATTGTATTTATAAATATTTATTATTAATTTATTTATATTTATTGTTTCTCATTGTATTTATTTAGTTATTTTCCCACTGACCTTCTAAAGTCAAAAATAAGCCTGATTGCTTATTTATTTATTTATTTATTTATTTATTTTTCAACACTGACAAAGACAAAAACAACTCTTCTTATTATTATTTTATTCTGTTTTATTTTAAAAAAAAATTTTAAATAAATAAATAAGACTGGATTTATTAATTTAATGTCATTTTATTGTTTCTTTTTTCTTCTTTTTTTTGTTATTTTATTATTTCTTTTTATTATATTTTTATTTATTTATTTAGGATAGAGTTGTGCTGAAATGGGTGGTATAAAGTGGAAAAACTGGATACAATCAAACATAAAGCTTTGAGTACCCGAGGTGCAGCACAGCGTCCGAATAGCACATCAGACACAATATCACACTTTTTCCTCTGATACTCCCGTCCCCCAACACGACTGTCAGCTACAAAGACCCCTGACGAACTTTGCCGCAGCATTCGGGACAATTAGTCATGGCAGCAGGGAAAGTGCCTTAAATGAGTTTTGCTAAAGCGAGCAAGACAAGAGCAGGAGGATGGATTACACCATGTATCAGCGCTCGGGACAGAAGGGCTATCTGGCCAGAGATGTTGTAGAGTACATGCTAGAACCCTGTAAACCAACAGAGCCAGATGGAGTCAAAGAAATGAATCACGCAGGCAGTTAAAAACGGTCCGTTGGCTAACAACAGCTAGCCATTTTCTCATCATAGTGTCTGAATTTTCAAATGATGCAATGCAACATTTAAATATCCAAACACTATGATGTCACAAATGATCTGCTGACTTTCACTGTAACAACCCTGCTGAAATAAAACCTGGCTCGGACGAATTTGTATGTTTTGTTAAAAATTGTATCTATTTTATGAGATGTCAAATTCATAGGGATTTGTATAAATGACCAACCCTAACCCCGCCCCTAAACTTACCCCTCACACGTACAATTTCGTACGAGTAAGGTCATAGGAATTTGTACGAATTAACAACCTTGTAAAATTCGTTCGAATTTGTCGCGAGTTGGCGTTGGCTACTTTAAGTTGGTTTTTCAGTAGAGTAACCACTTGTTTGATCACCAAGGTAATATCTCAAGCCATTGCTGTGAATCCGACACAACCATCTCAAAAACGTGTACAAATGACACCAAGCCTTACCCGTCCCAGAAAACACATGTTTAGCATCTGCAACATACGGTCTGCTCTGGTTACAAAGCGAGCACACAGAGCAGCTCTCGTGGCATCCGGCCGTCACTGTCATTCCTCTCATTTCAGGAAATGCAATACTCTGTTTAAGTGCTTTCATCACTTGCCAAGGCAACAGACATAGAAACACAGCCAAACAAATGTGAGCATGACATCACATGACGTTGGCTTGTAGACAACCATGTAACGACAATCTTCCTCTCACCACCAGCTGCAAATATCAACACTGTCTGGTGGTCCGTGAGCAAAACGACCCAGCAGAGTTCGGTCTATGTTAATGCCATCATATTTTGAGAACATGTTTTGGAAGCATGTTGGCATACTTATGTTTCAGAAGACATTACAAGGTCTAAGATTTTGTCTTACCTAGCAACTAGGGCTGGGTGGTAAGACCAAAACCCTACTACTGACTTTCACATACTTTATAAAACACAATTTAAAAGAACTGTTGTCTGTTTCAATATATATTAAAATATAATTTATTCCTGTGATCAAAGCTGAATGTTCAGCATCATTACTACAGTCTTCAGTGTCACATGATCCTTCAGAAATCATTCTAATATGCTGATTTGCTGCTCTGGAAACATTTATTATTATGTTGAAATATATTTTGTGGAAATCGTGATCCACTTTGTTTCAGTATCTCGTTGATGAATAATAAAAATGATATAATAAAAATATAAATAAAAATGATAAAATGCAACAAAATTACTAAAATATGATTATAAAATACAAATATGTAAAAATGAAAGGATTCAAATTATTAATAAAAAAAACTCTAATGGTATCTTAATTATACTAAAATAACACTGTGCCATTTGTTTTGGCTTTTATTTTTTCATATCATAAATGTCTGTATTGTCATGTTTGATCAATTGACATTTACATTTATTCATTTGGTAAACACTTTATCCAAAGCAACTTACAGTGGAGGAAAACAACAAGCAGTTCATCATAAGATCATGTAACAAACACAAGAAGTGCCCATAAACAGGTTTTCAGGCAGGGTTCAAAACAATCAAAGCTTGGACAGGACGATATCAAGGGAAAACAAGAGCATAGAAACAACAGGTTTGTTTGTTTGTTTATTTATTTATTGTAATTTAATGCAAAGAGTCATTGCTGAACAACAGCATTAAGTTGTTAAAATAATATGTATATATTACTGATGTTAATATATAAAATGAATATATTAACAATAATATAATATATTACTGATGTTGTAACTGCTATGTTTAACCAACTGAACATAATCTAGATGTTTCGAGGATCTCATTAATCTGGCAAAATACCATTTATTTATTTATTTGATCAGCTGCGGTCATTCAGTATGCACTGAGCATCGGGCAGGAAATGCATTTGTCCCTGCCTGCTCATGTTTGGCAAGAGAAAGGGACATAAACAGCTCAGAGCGGATTTCTTCTCGGGCATGTTACATTTTTTGTTTGACATTGAATCAAACACATTTTAATGGATGTTGGACCGCACGTATCAGTGTGTCACTGCCGCTGATAGAACTGTAAAGCAGGTGAAAGTGCTTAGTGCGGAAAGACTGGGAGGGAGGCACTGATACGTCCAGCTTTCTGGAACACTCAGCTCTGCCGAGACGTGAACAGACACTCACCTTGCGGGTGTCACCAGCTGCGCTTCTCCGTGTGAGTGCTTCTGCAAACATTTCAAAAATCATTTGCTTTTTTTCTTTTTGGATACAGACACTATTGCACAAACAACAGCACAAGCAGAATTGGAGGAGTTCACACCTGAACCAGGCTGGCAAACACTTTTTTACTCTGCCTTTTGACAGCTCAGCGTCTGTGTGATACACAACAGTGTTACTCAGTGATAAATGCCAAATATGCAAGGAGACTGGTTGACAGTTGAGGTTTGGTGTTTCCTTGCTAATCACAGAATTTAAAAAAAAAAGCAAAAAAGAAAATCTACGAAACCAATCGAAGCAGAAAATGCTGTGGGTTACAATTCCAATCCACACCATTTCACACAGGATCTACATACTTAATTAGGTTGCTAGGGTGTGCTGGGTTGTTGCTAGGGCATTGTTATGCCATTACTATAGTGTTCTAAGTGGTTGCTAAGTGGTGCCTAGAGTGTTTTCTGGGGCTTTGCTACAGTGTTCTGTGTCATTCTTAGGTTGTAGACAAGTGTTTGCTAGGTGTTCCTTCGTTTGTGGTTGCTAGGGTGTTCTAGGTGGTTGGTAGGGGATTGCCATGTGATTGGTATGGTGTTCTAAGTGGTTGCTAAGTGGTTTCCAGGGTGTTTTGTGTGTTTTCTGGGGCATTTCTGCAGTTTTCTGTGTGGTTCCTAGGTTGTAGACAAGTGTTTTCTAGGTGTTCCTTCATTTGTGGTTGCTAGGGTGTTCTAGGTGGTTGCTATGTGGTTTCTAGGGTGTTTTGTGTGGTTGCTGGGGCATTGCTACAGTGTTTTTTTTTTTTTGTGTGGTTCCTAGATTGTAGACAAATGTTTGCTAGTGTTCTTTTGTATGTGGTTGCTAGGGTGTTCTAGGTGGTTGCTAAGTGGTTTCCAGGGTGTTTTGTGTGTTTTCTGGGGCATTGCTACAGTGTTCTGTGTGGTTCCTAGGTTGTAGACAAGTGTTTGCTAGGTGTTCCTTCATTTGTGGTTGCCAGGGTGTTCTAGGTGGTTGCTAAGGCATTGTCATAAGATTGGTAGGATGTTCTAAGTGGTTGCTAAGTGGTTTCTAGGGTGTTTTGTGTGGTTGCTGGGACATTGCTACAGTGTTTTGTGTGGTTCCTTAGGTTGTAGACAAGTGTTTGCTAGAAGTTCTTTCATATGTGGTTGCTCGGGGATTGCCATGCAATTAGTATGATGATCTAAACGGTTGCTAAGTGGTTTCTAGGGTGTTTTGGGTGCTTGATGGGACACTACTACAGTGTTCTGTGTGGTTGTAGACAAGTATTGGCTAGGTGTCCCTTTGTATATGGTTGTTAGGGTGTTCTGAGTGATTGTTAGGGGATTGTCATGCAGTTGATATGGTGTTCTGGGTCATTTCCAGGCATTTGCTAGGGTGTTCTGGGTGGTTATTGTGGTGTAACTACTGTAGGTGGTTACCAGGGTGCTCTAGCAGTTGGTAGGGGATTGTTACATGGTTGCATGGTTTTGAGTGGTTGATTTTCTGGGTTTTTTTTTTTTTTTTTTTGTTCTATGTGATTGCTCAGGTGTTCTGGGTGGTTCCCAGGGTGTAGCTATATGGTTGTTAGGCATTCAACATATGCGATTGCTAGGGTGTTCTATGTGGTTGTTAGGGGATTTCTATGTGGCTGATATTTTGTTAAAGTTGGTTCTTGCTGTCAGGGTTCTGTTGTGTGTGTGTGTGTGGGTCATGTGTTCCCGCCTCTTGTGCCCTCATTTGGTTTGTTTCCTGTCCTTGTTTGATGTGATTATTAGTTTATTCTGTTCCAGGTGTGTTTGTGTTAATTACCCTGTGTATTTAGGTTGATGCCTGTTCAGTTTCGTGTCGTCTGGTCTACTCGTTACTCCCCAGTGTTCCTGTGTGTCTGCCTTGCCTTGTCCTGCCCTGATGTCCATTAAAGACTATGATTTGAGTTATCTCCGTGTTCCTGTGTCCTCCCTCGTGTGTGCACCGTGACACTTGCTGTGTAACTAGGTGTTTTTCAGGGTGGTTGCTAAGCAGTTGGTAGGTGGTTGCTAAGGCATGATTATGCAGTTGCTATAGTGTTCTACATAGTTACTAGGGTGGTTTAGTTGGCTCCTGGGGCATTGTTATAGTGTTCAGAGTGGTTTCCAGTGTGTCCTGGGTAGATGCTAGGGTGTAGATAAGTGGTTATGAAGTTTTCCTACATAAGTAGTTGCTAGGATATTATAGGTGGTTGTTAAGGGATTGTTATGCAGCTTATTTGATGTTATTGGTGGTTGCAAGTTGCTTTCTAGCGTGTTGTGGGTGGTTCTTAACCCTGTAACTAAGTGGTTACCAGTGTTCCTGGGGTGTAGCTAGGTGGTATTTAGTTGCTAGGAGGCATCTATAGCCTCGTTCAAACTGTCAGCCCAAATCCAATTCTGTGCATATCCGACTGGAATCTGATCAAGCGATAGTGTATCGCAACTGTTCATATCCAATTTGTGTGTTCAGAAGTGCTCTTTCATTTTAGGGACTGTGCATTGCCATAGAAACCAATTTCATTGCGTTGTTATGCTTATGCTTAAAAACAACAATAACAGCAATACCGTTTACAAAACAGACGTTGTCTTTCAAAATTACAACACGCTGCCATCGCGCTGTATTATAGTTCATTTTATGAGGCATCAGCAGAAACGCAGGAAGCTCCAGCTTTATTCCGTGATGCCGTCTCCACTGATTTCAAAACTCAAAGAGGTGCGTATACTAGCAGTATATTGTCTTTTCCACTTGACTTGCACTTCCCAACAACGCAAGCTTGTTTCTGACATTCAGCATGTTTTCTACAAAAATGTCTGGCGTGTTTACGTTTTACATGGCGTGAGAATGTGAAAAAGCTACGCTAAATATGATCTGACCAGTCAGACTGAAACAGATTTCCAGGAATGCGATTTGAATAGGATTCTAAACCACACACTGTATGAATGTAGCTCGAAAGGTTTTTTTTTTGTTTTTTTTGCAAAAATTGGATTTCATGTAGTTTGTAGCCTCTAAATATGATTGCATTGCAATCGGATTTCCACAAAAATCTGATTTGGGCTGATAGTCTGAACGAGGCTTATGCAGTTTATATTGTGTTATGAGTATGGCTATCAAGCGATTAATCGCGATTAATCACATCCAAAATAAAAATTTGTGCGTACATAATATATGTTTGTATTTTTTATGTATATATAAATTCACATACATGCATGTATATGCAAGTGTACACACATATATTATGTAAACATGAACTTGTATTTTGGATGTGATTATTCACGATTAATTGTTTGACAGACGTCATTATGACTGTTCCAGGTGGCTCTTACAGTTCAGCTAGGTTGTTATCAGGGTGCTCTGTGTGGTTGCTAAGCAGTTAGTAGGGTCTTGTTAGGTAGATGCTAAAGCATGGTTATGCAGTTTATGTGGTATTCTATGTAGTTACTCGCTTTCTAACTCATTCCTCTTCTAAGTCTACAAAATAGTTTTTTTCAATTTATTGTCTACCAGGCACTAATAGTCCAATCACCTTGAAAAGCAATAGTCCCTCAACAAGACACATTATTTTATGAATCAGTCATGTCTATAGCACAGACATTTAATACTGAGCAATAGGCTGACATGTTGGGTATTACATACACCATCATCCAAGGCCACATAATCAATAATAGAAAAACCATGGGATCAGTTGGATCCATGTATGACCTGTGCAAGTCTAAACACAAGCAGATTAATAAATCCATTCTGTTAAACAGGAAAACACTGTGAACATAAAGAGCACTCTGATCCAGACACTCACAAGTGACTTTCTGGTCAGCAGTCACCCCGCTGTGAGGCCACAAAAGGTCATCTGGACATATAATTGATAGCCAACGCTGACCTGCCCTGCGCAAGACATCCCTGCTCGGCAAGTTTACGAGATCCCCTGATTTAATAGGACCATTTACGGGGCGATGCAATGTCAGTTAGGTCATGGCTGTTGAGGCGAACCGGTGGGAATCAATTAATGAGTATACAGGTAGATGCCAAGTCTATGATCAGCAGAGATTATGCAGCAGCGGTGGGTGAAAAATTCTATTGCGCTAAACATCTGTGCACTGAGGGATGCTGGGGGCATTTGACCTTTCCCATGCTGTATGTTAACTCAGTACATTTTTTTTGACTCCAATTAAAGTTTTAAGTTCTTTCAGCAAGAAGCCTGATGATGGAAATGATTGCCAAGTTGGGCTGTTTTTGATCCTGAGTTTGTTTTTGATGCTATGCGATATATACGTCATACGTTGCCAGATTGATGTCTCATGGCCGATACTGGTTACTTTGATTTGCTTCAAATAACTAATTCAAATTTTGCATACAGTTATTTATTTTGACATTTTAGTTTTATTGTTAGTTTTAGTTGGTCACATCATATTTAGATGGGAATATATTGGGAAGTTAAAGGAATATTTCAGGTTCAATACACATTAAGAAGATCAATGAACAGCACGTGTGACAATGTAAATAACAATGAAAAAAGTTGTATTTGAAAAATAGTTACGTGAAGCTCTTCAATGAGGAAATCAATGGGGCAACTTTTGAAGGATTTTGTAATGTTACATAAGCACTTACATTGATTCTTCTTTAAAAATGTGTGTATTATTTGAGCTGTAAAGCCAGAAAATAGAAAAGATTAGTTAAATGGTTTTTAACACTGAAATCACATTAGTGTCTTGTGGCTATAATATTGAAACTTTGAATATTTGGTCACACTTTAATTCTTGCTATTAACCCTGTAAAGCCTGACATAAAAATATTTAAAAAAAAAAATTCTAGTACACTAAGCATAAGCATTTGTTGCAGTTACTAATATTTGTATGGCCAAAATGTTTTTTTTTTTTTTTTTTAATTAAATTCTCTTAGCTTATAATGTAAATCAGTAAGATCTGCCAATAATACGTCTCAGTAAGGTGATATTTAAATGCTTTGTTTTAATATCCAAGCTGTAGTTTTTATTGTGGGGGGAGGGGGGCAAATATATAATGCAATGCAAAACAATAATTTAGGGATTATACTTAAGGGCCTTTTATTTGCTAAAAAAAAAGTATAAAAGGTCAATTAGATGCTAGAACACATCTAATAGATTGTTTACAAGAGTTTTTTTAAGCAAAATTTGATCATGGTGATAATTTAGAGGCCTTAGAAATTTGCATATCAAATATGATACAGTAGGCTTCATAGGGTTAACAAACCATTAACTACAATGCTTTCCTCAATAAACTCCTAATTTACTGCTTATTAATAGTTAGCAAGGTAGTTCTTAGGTTTAGGTATTGGATAGGATTAGGGATGTAGGTTATGATCATGCAGAGTTTGTGCTTTATAAGTACCAATAAACAGCCAATATGTTAATTATAGGCATGCTAATAATCAACTAGTTAATATTCAGAATTGGTCCTTATACTAGTGTTACCCAATATTTTAACAAATTGGCCCCATACACTGCCACTGGAAGTGCCTCAGTGTAAAACAGTTTTTTTTGAATATAGAAGACAAGTGGAAATTAATTTTTATGGTAGGCAACATTATGGCATACGTGCTTGTTCTGAACTTAGAATATTTCCTTTATAGCTTTAGAGAACATCAAAATTCATTTTACACCTATGCAGTTAAACTTGCATTAAACTTAGCATAAGCTTGAGACATGGCAGATAGCAACAGTTGCTAAGGTAGCATTGGGACAGCAACCTTTTTAAAGGTCAGCTGCAGGTTCAGAAGAATTTCTCTTGATATCTGGCAACATATTTTCCCCTTTCGCTCAATATTGCATCCAAACAGGAAATAAATCTGGGCAGCTAACTAGATGGGAAGCTAATGGGCTTGTCTGCTGATATTAAGTCACACCTTTTCAGTCCAAACTATTTAGCTGTTCATCTCTGTCACCTCTTATTCTCTTCTTCATTAACTTCTCTGTCGTTCTTTGTGCGAGCTAAATAAGCTTCATTCATTCTTCCACATTCTTCTATAAAGCTTCAACTCAACATTTAATTGCTCTCTGTGAAATAGAGGTGAAATGTGAGTGTCAAAGATCTAATTGGATGGAGATGGGAAAAAGCCCAAATTGGCCCCAAACTCGCACTGGTAGCCACATTATTTTGCCAATGTAACTAATCTCAATCTTATTTAAAATGCTAATGAGACAGCTAATAATGATCTTCAGTTACAGCTCTATCTGGACGCTGGCACATTAATTACATTGGCGCCATGACAAAGAGTCTGATTGGTTCGCTTTTAATCCGGCCATTTTGACTATATGCCATTATGCTTTAAGTGATATATATGTGTTGCCATAAATGGCAGTTTTTAGTGGTTTTCTGTAGTTGCGCTACTGGCTTGATAAAGGTGTCATGCTCTGTTGTTTTTCGATTGGTCAGTGTTTACAAGGACAGCAAAATATGAGGCTGTCAGCAATGTCCTTCATCTAGACAAAGCATTCCCCACCCACTATATGGTCGACGCACAAATGAAGACTCAGACAGTGGAGGATCTGCTCAGTAAGGGGATTTTTAAGGGCATATGAGAGGTAGGCACAGGAGGTGCCCATACAAGATCATTACAAAGTGCATTAAAATGCTATTTAATCTGCTAGCACTGCATTCTCTAAAGTGGTGTTCATTGGTCAAGTCCAAATCTACACTTGCACCTCAGACTGACTTCGGAGCTTTGAAGCTGGTGGAAAAGAAAAAAAAAAATACAAAATGCAATATAATGCAATGCAATATAACAAAATCACTTAATATTGAGCATGCAATATGTACTAAAGATCACTTAAAAATATTTTCTGTTTAAGTTGGAGTTAAGATAACTCATATATGTATATGAAGAGTTCCAAAGCAAAAGCCTCTAAAAGCCATATCAGTCAAAAATGAGATAATACAGAGTGAATGCTCTTCACACATAGTATATGTTCATCAAGTACTTTCACTTCAAATGCGCTAAATCCCAGCCTCAACCCATTCAGAAGTACCAGTACTTACATAGAAACCTACATAGTAGCCAGAAAGAAATGCTAATTTTAAAGAAAAAACGTCAGACATACATAGAGGATTTTGCATCTGAACTCTTCATATATATGCCAGGATCTGGCATAATGTTAGGCATCAACCCTGTTACCATCATATACATAATTTCACATAATTTACATAATTAAATTGTATAAGCAAGCCACAAAAAACACATTAATATAATTTTATTCAATTTATTACAACTTAAAGGGATAGTTCACCCAAAAATGATATTTTTGTCAACAAATATTTGCCGGTACCCATTGACTTCCATAGTATAGGAAGAAAATACAATGGAAGTCAGTGAGTCAACTGTTTGGTTACAAACATTCTTCAGAATATGTTATTTTATGTTCAACAGAAGAAAGAAACTCATACACGTTTGGATTGACAGAATTTTCATTTTTGGGTGAACTATCACTTTAAACACATTATTTATCCAATATGTTTATTTTATTATTTTACTTTTTTAATTATCCAATAAAACTGAACATGACATCCATTTTACTGACTGAGCCATTAACTGTAAAATCAGATGCAATCTAGGACAAGACAAGCATCACATGAATAAACATCGTATAGGATGCATCTTGCATATTCTAGTTTGTGGTGCAACCTAATCTTCTTCCTGCATGCACTTTTTTGACTTCCTCTTATCAATATGAGCATATCTCCATGACTTATTTTCTTCTCATTAACACACATCTCCTCTCTAACCACCATCTTCAGCCAGCATAAAATGTCAATAAACAACTAATTTATCATAGTTTGTCAGCGCTGCCTCCTGCTCTGCTGAGAACATCTAACCTTGCTTCAAGAGTTCACATGTGATGTGGAAAGCGACAAACAGGTTTGGCTTGCCGTCGGTAATAGAAGGTTCCTGCATTAGATGCAATTGAAGTTCAAAGCTTTCTCTTTGACACAGCAGCAGAGAAAATGGTGATTGAGGTTTCGGGAGTGACACTAGATGGATTGTCAGGGTGAGCTAAAGTAAGCAGCACTTTATGTTCAAGTTTAAGGTTGTAATTAGGGTTGCCAAGCCTTCTGTATATCATTCAGTATTTAAGGGCACATAATTATGTTCTGGATTTAATCCAAACGGATGCAGTTTGTCCAATATAAAGGCATCTGAATCAGTTTCGCATACAAGTGTTTAGGTTAAAAATTTGTTTAGTCTGGAAAATAAATATATAAAACTTGTGAAAAACGGCATTGAGTTTTGTGAGAGGTGTAACATTTGCTTTTGATGAATGAACAAACAAACTAACAAATAAATCATCACATTTTTGCACATTTGATTCAAATATATTTTTTTCATTGGATTTGTTGCTTTTTTTAATGTAGAAAACAAAGCCAGAGCAGCAGTGCAGAAATTTACATTCCGCTATTTTTCAAACAAAAGCTTAATGTTTCTTATTTTCTGCTGCAGCCCTAGTTGTAAAATTTATGAACATGCTCCAATACGAACTCCATCTATAGCAAAGAAAATCAATCTGTGAATCATATTTCAGCAGTTGTAGGTTTATCCATCTGATTAGACCATGAACCAACATGTGCTATCAAACAAATCTCCGAAGGCTGTGTCGCAGGTTGACAAAATCCCTCAATCCCATCTTCAAAAGTATATTGATGTCTCTCCAGCACCCCAGAGGTGAAGCAAGCAAGTGTAAAGTCCCTGTCTGCACCTCCTCCATCTCTCATCCTCCACACTAAGAGCACTGCTGTGTCGTAGTGTTAATGTTAACTAGGACAAACTTGTCATTTACATGCCCTCAACTTTGTTTTAAGCTGATTTTGGTAGTGAAGCATTGATGCTTTAGAGTAATGCATCCGACAAGCGTATCGCATGTCAAAGACAAGCCGAGTGCCAAAAATGCATATTAACATGATAGCTTAGCACAATATGAATTCTGTTTGTGAGCCTTGATATTTATTGCCTACATAGGCAAAATCCTAACTGAACCTTATAAGCGACTGAATTGGAACACAGACAGCAATATGGACTATTCAGTAAGGATTAGCATGTTGCTTAACTAATACTTTAAGCATAAAACTGCATAGTTTCCATAAAATGCACCTTTAACTTCAAAAGTTGATTGAGAACAGCTGTTTTCTTGATTTAAAGCAACGCAAATTGGACAAACATCATGTGGGATGCATCTTCCATTCTAATTGTAATTTGTGGAGTGATCTAATCATCATCTTCCCACATGCGCTTTTTGACTTCCTCTCCTGACGTTAAGTCTGTTCAAAAACACAGGCTGCTGCCTACTTTTTGAAACAGCCTTTGCATTGGATGTGTATCTGTGTGATTTCAAATGCTGCCTATGTAGGTAGCATACTAGGATTCGAAACAAAGCCTACATGTGAGCATTACCTTATCAAATCAGCCGAGGGACTGGAAGAAAAAAATCTTTGATAGAACAGTTGTTAGTCTTAATTAGTCTAATCACTTTTGCATCATAACCTGCATGTGTTGAATGTGTGCTTGATTACCTGAGAGCCCAAGACGTTGAGTGGGGAAAATCAAGCTCTTGCCAATTAAGTTACTACAGGTTTTTCAAATGTTGCACACTAACTGACTGTTCCTTCAGTGTTAGTGTGATTCCTTGTTTATATATTTGTGTGCCATTTCACATCAAGGTTCATTTTCCTCTAGCGCTGCATGACCAGACTCTTGCTGCCATCAAGTCATATTGGAAAGACCATATTTATGAGATGAATGAACATGAAAGGCATTGAAATGTTGTAATTATTGGTTTTTCTTTGAGTCCAGAATTTGTAGGATGTATCAATTAAACAACCATTTCTGAAGCAACCTTGTATTGGTAAAAACCCAATTTAATTGTGGATGTTAACTGATGTTATGTCGATGCACATTTTATATTTTATTTTATTTTTTTTATATATATATTTAACAAAAAAAAAAATAATAATAATTATCTAAGTCTTATTTAATATTATTTAATACTTAGGTCTTTTTTTTTTACTGGAAATCAAGACAAATGTGATTGTGAAAATGTCAGATTATGAAAGATGGTATGTTTTATGAATGCATTTTATGAAAGCTGTTACATACAAGTAGGCTGTAAATAAATGAAGCTATTTAGCTAGTTATTGATGTGACAGACTCATAAAACTTAAATTTATTTATTTTTATATTTATTATATGTGACCCTGGACCACAAAACCAGTCTTAAGTCGCACGGGTATATTTGTAGCAAAATCCAAAAATACATTGTATGGGTCAAAATTATCAATTTTTCTTTTATGCCAAAAATCATTAGGATATTAAGTAAAGATCATGTTCCATGAAGATATTTTGTAAATTTCCTACCATAAATATATCAAAACTTAATGTTTGATTAGCAATATGCATTGCTAAGAACTTCATTAAGACAACTTTAAAGGCAATTTTCTCAATATTTAGATTTTTTTTTTTTTTTTTTGCACCCTCAGATTCCAGATTTTCAAATAGTTGTATCGCAGCCAAATATTGTCCTATCCTAACAAACCATACATCAATGGAAAGGTTATTTATTCAGCATTCAGCTGATGTATAAATCTCTTTTTTTTTTTTAAAATGGACCCTTATGACTGGTTTTGAGGTCCAGGGTCACATATGATATGAATATGAAATTAAATTAAATTAAGACAAAAATCAGATCACATCATAATTGCATTTCCAATGTCATAAGTGCAAACTTCCCATGAGGACCTGAAGGCAGCGACTGTCAAGACTGCGTCTTTATATGGTGACTAAGACTGATGGCTTTGTTAAAATCCACTTCTGTCGGTTTACACAAGGTTTAAATCTTGGCCGCACACTCTCTCAGGTAAATTACACGCTGTTATATTTTCCACAACACCAGCACCTAAGCTGTCAAAGCGCTTAAATTACATGCTCTTTAATGCAGCCTTGTCAACCGTTTTATTTTCAGCGACCATTAGCGCATTTGTTCCTCGCTATCTTCGCCACTCGCTACTTAATCAGGATGTCTTGTTATTTTGGGAGACATAAAAAGGACAAGCGCAGGTTTTGCAAGACAGCTATAAATTCAGCCTGGTTTTGCGAGTTAAGCCTTTGTGAAAACCAGCTCGTTTTGGAAACAGGAAATCAGCAGGAATATGCAAGGAAACTATTTGCAAGATAAGAATTATGGTTTGTGTCGTAATTAATGAACGTCTTAAGGAGACTGCCTCCCTATGGAGTGAAGGAGGAATAATTATGACTATAGAGACAGAGAGGAGGCCATTTTTCTAAGCAGATTAACTGCTTCCAATCATACTGCCCCACTTCATTATGGTGATTAAGATCAGATGAAACAGTAAATAATCATTTATTTTGTTCACTGCAAAGATCACAGAAGCTAAGAATCAATAGAAAACAGACACTGAAAGACACAATAACTATTTTAAAAGATGATGGAAACTGATCTTAGTTAGAACTGACCAGCTACTTTTGCTATTTATTTATTTAGAGAGTACAAGGAGACCCACTTGATTATGAGATTCACAAAGCTTCATGGGAGATTAAAAAATCTTCTTAGATCATGGTTGGTCTGACCAGTAAGATTTGCACATTATAACTACATATAATTGTCATATTTATATCATTTATCATATGAATATCATTTACATATTTTGAAATTTTCATCTAAGCATTAAAATTTCAGATCTCATCTGAAGAACTCAAGACTTCAGAATATTTCATATCTAAAATAATCCAAAAAGTGTCTATTTGCCCTTCTATTCTATTCTATTCTATTCTATTCTATTCTATGTTTCATAATAACTTTACACCAACCAGTACAGTCTATTTTTTTTATTAAAACTTAAGATATTTACATTATTTCCATCATATTGTTATTCATTAATTAATTTGTATATTCAGCTTTATTTGTTTTACTATTTAATGGTACTAATTTTATTTTCCTATTTTATTTATTTGTTTGTTTGTTCATTTTTCCTTTTGATTATAGGAATAAAGCTGGAAATAACAGATTGAACACACCTGAGTGAGTTTATGTTTCTCTTGATCTTAACCACGTTCTAATCTAAAAGCTTAAAAGCCTAAATCTAAAATTAATTTTGTAGACACGTATGCCTATATTTCTTTACAAAATTAATATATGAATGAATGAATGAATGAACACTACTTTGAAGAATCCAAAATATAAAAACATTTTCAGTTGCTAAATATTTTCCATATTTGCATTTGCTTTCATAGTTTTCATTTTTACTATTCTAAAGTTTGTAAAATATATATAATAAATAAATAAATAAATAAATAAATAAATAAATAAATAAATAAACTGAGTGTGACCAAGACTCAGTATATGTTTCACTGAACTCAACTAAAAGTGCGAGTTAAAAAAAAGTCACACAACCTTGTGGAGTGTCAATAGCTGCTCTCTGAAATAATGTGCATCATGGCATCCTGTCAGTAATGCATATTATGTAATACTTAATATATATGCAATATTATTATTATTATTTTTTTTGGTAAACACTCTTACTGAGTGAAGCCATGTTAGTCAGATAAACCCCTAATGAGCAAACGGCAGGGAGTCCTCATTTTGAAAATATCGTCAGCTGATGATGTCAAGGTACTCAGCATGACATTTCACTATAATCACAGTCCAATTATTTCTAAAAATGCAGCAAAGACAGACTCAAAGTAAATGACTTTCTTTTAACGTTTGCCATCTGGTGACGAGATACAGTCATTTGGTTCTCATTAACTAGGCAGCTAAGCCACCTGGACACTGGCTCGCTCAGAGACGTCCTTACATGATCAACGTATCGGCAGCACTGTATATCACCCATATGTTGTGTTTTGATGGCATTGATTCGTCTCAGGCCTGACAAGTCAAAATCCATTGCTTTCAGAGCAATTAGAATTTCAGTATTTATCTGTGGATCTTTATATTGCAAGCAATGATGATGCAACTATTAAGCAAACAACATGTAAACATTAAACATTAAACTGTATTTACCACATGACAGAACATTAACTTGCATGTTTTTTTTTTCACCCTCCCCCTTAAAGAAGACATAAAAGGATTTTTATTGGATTTTAACAAAAGCCATCAGTCTTAGTCACCAGATAAAGACGCAAACTTGACAGTTGCTGCCTTCAAGTCCTCATGGGAAGTTTGCACACATTGTTATTTAATTTAATTTAATTTAATTTAATTTAATTTAATTTAATTTAATTTAATTTTACTTTATTGCTAAATTTGCAACTGCAGTTGCTAGAGTTGCAAAATTATTGCTTTTGATGAAAGGGAACATTTTATTTTAATTAATTTATTCTATTTTATAAATTGCAAAAAAAAAAATCATTTATTTTTGTTTGTTTATATTTTTGTTGGCATTGATTAAGTTGTGTCTGACAAGTCGAAATCCATTGCTTTCAGAGCAATTGGAATGTTAATATTTGTTTCTTTATTTTTCAATAATAAAGAACATTTAAATACATGATTATGATGGAACTACTAAGCAAAAAGCAAAACAAACAAACAAACAAATAAATAAATAAACGTTTTATTCTTAAAGCAGATATTTATTTATTTATTTATTTACTTATTTATTTACCTACCTAACTGTACCTTTAACATGCAAATAAGCATATTGGTATTTTTGAATGGACAGATTATTTTATTTTATTTTATTTTACTGAAAGTTGGAGTACGTTTTCGCAGTACAATGAACCTGTTCACCTCTAAAGATCAAGGAAAATTTGACTCCTTATCATATGACCCCTTCAAAAGGTCATTCGAGGAATTCACACAATTTTCCAAAGCAGCCATAATTATTAAGCCCCATTAATGAGATGAAAGTATTTCTCTTGATGGAAACAGCTCCTCGATGGAGGCACTAGCAGCTGTGGGCAGCAGGGAGCACAACTAATTCAGTATGCTTAGTGAAAACAATCGTATCACACCCAGGCTGCTAGGATTACAGGGCAGATCGAGTCCACCTGCAGGGCTTCACAGCACTGTTAATAAAGCCACCGTTTTCAATTAAAAGCCTTTTAAACACTCTAAATCTAATCATGCTTGCAGGTGACAATACAAGTTAACTTGGCACGTTAAGTTAAGAATAGAAGAGAAGATTATTTTAAACGGATTTCACAATATCTAATCACCCGGGTTTGCCGATTGAATAGCTGCTGAGCGAAAGGGTAGACTTATGCAATATTAAACAGTCTTTTCTCACCATTAAGACAGTTTAATAGTGTTGTTCATTGTGAAGATGCATGGCGGTACTTGAGCTGCATTTTAAGAACACAATTTGCAACCTTGTTGTGGAGGAAACTAAATGTAATGTGTGGTAGTTCTGTATGTAATGGTGGTCAGTAAAAGCAAAGTCATGATACATGTTAGTATTTATTGTTCATATACAGTACATCAGGGTTGGTAAGTTTTTTTATTTTTTTTTATGTTTTTCTCTCTCCTGCTCAACAAGACTGCGCTTATTTGATACAGTAATAACATATATATTGTGAAATATTATTACAACTTAAATTAACTGTTTTCTATGTGAATATAAGTTAAAATGCAATTTATTCCTGAGATGCAAAGCTGATTTTCCAGCATCATTACTCCAGTCTTCAGTGTCGCATGATCCTTCAGAAATCATTCTAATATGCTGATTTGCTGCTCAAGAAATGTATTTTTTTTTTATTGTTATCATTGTGTAAACAGTTGTGCTGCTTCATATTTTCATGGAAACTGTGATACTTATAGCTTCAACTCCAAATTCTGAAAAGTTTGAAGACATTGTAAAATAGCCGATATATGCAAACCATCAGCTGAGTCCAGTTAGGTCCATATATATTTGAACACAGGCACAATTTTTATTAAATTAGCTGCTGACCAAAACATTTTCAAGTTACAGTTATATAATGAGTATGGGCTTAAAGTGCACACTCTGAGCTTTAATTTGGTATTCTCATCAAAATTGGAGGAATGGTTAAGGAATTACAGCTCTTTAATATGTACCTCCCCCCTTTTTCAAGGGACATAAGTAATTGGACAGTTGACTCAAAAGCTGTTTCATGGACAGTTGTGGGCTATTCCTTCATTTTCTATATCAGTTAAGCAGGTAAAAGTTCTAGAGTTGATTCTAAGTGTGTCATTTGTATTTGGAAGCTGTTGCTCTGAACCCACATTATGCGGTCAAAGGAGCTCTGCATGCAAGTAAAACAGACAATTATAGGCTTCAAAAACAAAATAAATCCATGAGAGAGATAGCAGGAATAGTAGGAGTGGCCAAATCAAAAGTTGGGTACATTCTGAGAAAAGGAAAAAAAAAAAAAAAAAAAAAAAAAAAAAAACACACTGGTGAGCTCAGCAACATAAAAGTGGTGGATGATTGGATGATCCTCTCCATGGTAAAGAAAAACCATTTCACAACATCCAGCCAAGTGAAGAACACTCTCCAGAAGGTAGGCGTGTCACTGCCAAGGTGCAAACAAGGCCAGATTAGACTTTGCCAAAAAAACATCTAAAAAAGCCAGACCACTTCTGGAAAAGCATTCTTTGGACAGCTGAAATTAAGATCAACCTGTATCAGAATGAAGGGAAGATAAAACTATGGAGAAGGCTTGGAACAGCTCATGATCCAAAGCAATCATCTGTGAAACATGGTGGAGCAGTGTGATTGCATGAGCATACATGGTTTCCAGTTTCTAAATCACACAGGATGTTAAAATTGTTTTGAACACATAACACAATATACTGTAATTGTTTACATCAAGTAATTGTTTGAAAATTAAGCTTTATTAATGAAAACTCATGTTTCTCCTGTACCTGTGAATCATACTTTGTGTGAAAAGGAATAAAAATTGCAGTTGCTGGAGTTTTACTGCATCTAGTGTTCATTTCAACTGGAAACTGCAGTGAATTGTACATTTTGGTACGTTTTTTCAGTTTTGCAGAAACGTATATAGAGGCACATATTTCCAATGAGCCTATGTTGACATAAACTCTGCTTCATGCTGATTCCCCTTTAGAACAACTTCAGCCTCATCTTGACTTGTATGACACACATCAACCTCTTTATTTTAGCATTTCTCCATGTTTCACTTCCACAAGTTTACGATGCCATCAACAGGTTACGAAAGAGTTACAAGATGTTGAATTTGCAAAAGGAACCGGGCAGCTTGTGCAGGACGTTCAGGACTAAGGCGCCACAAATGCGGCGTGTCCAGGGGCTCTCAACCTTGAATATCTGCCAGGGTTCATAGTAGCCCATTCCAGGGCGTAAACAGAGAAATGTACCCTGGCATTTTCCCCAGTCCACTCCAATCAGAGGCCAAATGGGGAATGCTAATGCAATTAACATTTCCCAGTCAACACAACACCTCCCCCCTCGTCCAAATTCTGCAAACCCCTTCCCTTAATAACCGAGTGTGCTTGCTATCAAAAGCAGTGGCACTAATAATGCAGACATGTCATAAAAAGCCAAGGGGATGGAGGGAAATTGGGCAAATAACTCTGCCCCAGAGTGCTAACGCGATTTGCAATGCACACGCTAAGAAGAGGTCCGTCTGTGATGGTTTTCCAAGTGAAGGAGGCTGGCCACTTTGACGGCATGATTTATTTATTCATTTCCCTTTCTCGTTTAATGGAAATATAAAAGCCTGCATTGATTAGAGTTTAAGGATCAGCAGTTAATAGATTAAAAGCTTGCGACGTGGCCAGAGAAAAGCTCCAGCATTTTTCTGGGTTGCTCTTTGCTCGGAGGTATTCGAGGGTTGTAATTTGGGTTACTATTTTCTGGTCGTCCTGTATCTTGCACTGTGCCTAGAGGTACTGGTTACCCTTGTGCCCTGACCTTGGACCGCCTTTCCTGCCTTAAATCTTTATCTACAGGTGCAAAAGCAAAGTGTAAATGACACTCAAAAGTTCCGAAACCAAATTTACCTTCAAGGCGACGGCTAAAGCGTCAACTAATTGACCTTCCCAAGACATGTTGGTGATCTTATGGCCTTCAGCCTGTAAGTAGACTCAGTGTTTACTTTGGCAAGGGTCAAGATGTGTCTTTAAATAGAATTTGGGATGGAGGAGCTGGATCTGGTGTCATAATACCCAGTGAAAATCTCATTGTCACTGAATAGGAAGGGAGCCATTGAGGAGAGGACCAAGGTTAAGTCACATGCTTGAGTTAAATGGGTTAGTTATGATCCAGGTAATAGAAGATGCTTTGTGGACAGGGTTAAATGGAAGAATAATAGATTTCATGCAGCCTAGGGATTAATTAGTTTCAAGCAGAGCCAAATCTAGAAGACTCCTTTGGGAGGGAGGAGCATCAGGGTTGGGTGGAGTCAATGCATTTGAATGTTCATAACAGGAGGGATACTTTGATCTGAGGTTGACTTGGTGCCCCAAAGGTGTCAATGAACAAATATATAGATGGATTTACAACCCCTACACGTGTTCAGCCCACCTACAGACATGGAAATGAGTTTAGACGTCGGGTTTCCATGCAACATGCATATGGATTCATCTACAGCATGTAATTTCCATACCCAGGCAGAAACACTATAATCAGAGCAGCAAGGTGCAAAGACACATTAATAATTAAAATAAAATGTATATGCATATATGTTATAAACTCATGATCATAATTGTCATGTTTCTGTAATTTCGACTTGAATTGCTTAATCAACTGTGTGCTGTAGATCTTTTCAGGCTTGGATGTAGCTGTAACTGGCTGTGATGACATCATCGTGACATTTGCATACTGTGTTTCTATTGGTCCTCACATTGCAATGATGGTGTCATGTTGCGATTTCATTCTACTAGACAGCCAACAGGAAACAAGACAATGTCATTTCATTTTTAATTTCTAAACCTGATCTTGTAAACACTACATTTTAAGGCAAAAGTAAACTTCAGGTTTGGTGCGAATGTTTAGCGTGTGGCCTATAGATTTTCTATGTATCCATTTCATAGTGTGTGCAAACAAAAACACTTAACACGTGCACACTAGAAAATTTAATCTTTTTATCATGTCTGTGCTATTTCTCTCCAGACATTATGACTGATAAAAATATCTATATATGCTACCAGAGTTACGTACATCTCGTAAGCACTTGTTAATGCGGCCGTCAATTGTGGGTGTCTCTAGTTTGTTGTTGTTTCGTCTCTTTTGTTTCTTTTTTTTTTCACTATTAACTAGTTGTTTATTAGCATGCATATCACTGGCATATTGGCTGTATATTAGTGTTTATAAAACACATATGAATGCCTTATTCTGACCATATTTAAGATCCCTTAATGCTAACCCATACCTAAACTTAACAACTACCTTATTAACTATTAATAAGCAGCAATTCAGAAGTTTATTGAGGCAAAAGTCATAGTTAATAGTTAGTTAATAGTGAGAATTGGTCCCTAAACTAAAGTGTTTACACACACACACACACACACACAGTATGCATACTCTTAAATACCCTTGGTAAAAAACAAAATATGCTCTAGGCTGTACTGCCTTGCAAAAACACTAGTACTGTATTTCCATCAGGAACTGCAAATCTACTCCATACTGTCTCTCTCTGTATAAACGTTACATAAATAATATTCATTTCCACATAAATACCCATGTGGAAGTCAAAACAAGACTTCTTGCATTTAAATGCATTTTAATGAATACTAACACAGCGCATGGGGTTGGCGGCAATCACAATATCAATCTCAGTATCAAACGGTGGCAACATCACATTAGTTAGCTCAGTGAAGGGCTAAATTGGAAGAGTCAAGAAAATAACATAACTGCTCATCTCAAAAATTCTTATTTACTGCATAAAAGACACAGGCTTCAAATTCGCAAATGAAATGATAAATAAATCAATCAAATGGTAATTGAATAAGCAGCAGATTACCAACACATCACAACAGCTTTAACAACTCAGTTCATAAAGATCACAGACTATTTCATCTCAGTGTGGCCCTGAATCTGAAAATGAGAGCAGTGGGAAGTATTTTTCTGGCGGATTCCTCAAGCACCAGCTTCTAATTTGTAGAATTTGTGGATGTTGGGGAAGAAAGCATCGGCAGCCCCCATTGCCTGTGATCAGCCTGCGTTCTGACATCTGTTTAAGGATGTTTATCCAAGGGGTAAGTATGTTAAGGGAAATATTATGCTGGTGTTATTTTACTTTTCTTCTGTTTGAATCATAAACACAGCTCCGGGGCAGGACGGAGAGATTAGAGTGAAAAACGCGAGCATGGGGTCTCGAATCACACCCCGCGAGACGAATCCCTACCGTGATTCCAGACCTAAAGACATCCTGCTTAATCTGCCGATAGCAGTGTATTAATTTAATTTAGCCTAACGTAGCACGTGCGCCACACTTTAGCTCTTTTATTGAGCCTGCAACGTTTTATTTACATTCACACGAGCTCCCGGGCCGGCGCGTGTTGCTCTTTTACTGCGTTTGTGTGGACGGAGACAAACTAAAACCAGGTGCCAAGCTACAGGCTGCTCAGATGACAGCGAGAGCCCCTTCGGTGAAAGCTTTACGAACTGAAACGCTGCACAGAGAAAGCAGAGACCCTCTTTTAAAAAGAAAAGTAGGTGTCCGGCAGCCATTCAGTCACCGCTCTCAATAAGGCATGAAACAGGGCGTCATTAAGGCAGTGTCAACCCTGCCAGCGTTAAGCTTACCCCCCTTTGGGCTAATGTGAGGAGGGCAGAGTCTTTAAAACCAAAGAGAAAGAGCTTTACCCCCACAGCATGTCCCTGTGTTACAGATAAAGAGTTTTAGCACACCAATAAATGGATGTCACATCCCAATAAGTCAAAAAGACCAGTATATATTCAGAAAGGGTGAATCTCATGAAACCTGTCAAGAACGTGTCCAAGTCATATTTTAATGCACAATCAAAAGAAAGTAATAAGAAATTATAATTTGCTTCATGAAAATGGCTATTTTTCCTTGTAAGACTCTTTGATTTGTGACAAACAATTTCCATAAATAAATAAATACAAAGAAACTGCATAAAAAAAAACAATTGAAATCAGTACCCTAAACAAAAATCTATCTTTATGTAGATTTTTTTGTTTATTTTTTAGTACATTTGTTAATATTTATTAATAAATTTGCTGATATTTATTAATTCGTATTTCTTATTTATTCTTAATTGATTTAAATACAATTAAAACAATACTTAAAATAATTTTCATATAAATAAATAAGAATTCCATAATTCATTTGGCATGCATTATGACAGTTTAAATTGTAAAAATCCAAAAAATCAATGCATAAATAAATAAATGCAAAAATAAATAAATAGCAACATTCAAAAAAGCAAAATAAAAATAATAACAACAAAAACAACAACAACTGATTTTCTTCATGCAAAATATTTGTATTTGTATTTTTTTTTTAATGTAAGTTGGACACGCTTCCATGAGATTTACACCCACAATGAAAGTCCAAGAGACAGATGAAGAAAGTAAAGGCAGGGAAACCGACAACCCCAGCCAAAGAACAAAAAGCGGCAACCGAGCTGGAGAAGGAGGAGGAGATGAGGAGATTTCCGCTAAAACTAATCAATCAGGTCCTGATAATGGCTTCCATGCAGGAGTGTTGACACTGGGTCAGCTCTTCCCTTGACCCCCGCCTTCAGGGCAGCGGCTACAGAAAAGGCACAGATAACAGAAGCCGGGGCTAATTGTCTGCTTAGTGTCAGGGCTTTTCAAAGACTCTCCACTTTCACTTGGTCGCCCGTCTTTCTCTCCCATTCCTCTGTACCCTGATCCTCACCCCTGTCTCTCAGAACTGGCCACTTTGTTTGCCTCCTCTTCCCGGAGCGAGGCTGCATGAATCACATTTCTCGCATGGTGCGCGGCTGTCTAACATGCTCGCTCGCATCCTTCTAACACGTGCATAACAGGCAGCGGAGAGCCGGGAGACGCTGCGACTATTGAACACTGTGACACCGGGTTCAACCTCAAGCAAACAGGAAATAATCCATTAGGTGACATTTGCCAATCATTTGTTGATCCCAACAGCTTCCAAAATAGAAAAAAGTCCATCTTTGCATGTCCCTTAAAACACAAAAACCAAATGGCATCGCATGCAACAAAACATGCCCATTAAAAAATGACTGACAGTTTATAAAGAAGAGATAGAATCAAGGTACTTACTTAAAAGCGTTTGCTTCCGTCTCTTGCCTTATCTTCCTCTGCTCCTTAATGCCTGTGTCTTGTCCTCTATAGCTGCACACAGATGTGAAAGTGTGTGCGTGTGTTTGGGTAGATCAGAGAAGCTCCAGTACAGAAAGTTGCTGTTCTGTAGGCAAAGGCGTGTAGTGTGTGTGTGTATGTGTGTGTGTCTCAAGCAAAGGCTCACACTGCACTGGCTGAAAGGAAACCAAAGCACTTTTAAACTCGCACTGGCTCCCCATGTGACCAGCTCACAGCAGCCAGTGAGGAATATATTAGTGTGGCTTCCTCTGTCCACATGCACCCCCTAGCCACTGTTACAGGAAGTGTGCGCTGCCAGAGAGACACATACACGCGCAGTGACATATGCTTGCAATACCCAGGGCATGATTAACAAAAACACAAATGCAACCACCCAAAGAGAAATTTTTGTTGCTCACACTTTGATCTTTCATTGCAGGAGAATTAACAGGGTTTTATGCCTTATAAGTGTCTGCTTTTTTTTTCAGATGTTTCTCTTGAAGGTAGACAAAAGTTAGACCACTGAAACAATTTGATTTAAAAATTTTTGCAGACTGAGCACAATTTGAGACATTGTTGACATCTCTGAAACTCTAACATCTCCATTTTTTTGTATTGTATTTATTTATTTATTATTTCCCTTTAACAAGATTATTGTCTAAGAGAAACAATTGAGACGCAAAAGAGATCTCATTAGCCATATTTCCTTCCACTTGGCACGTACTGGGAACATTTTGGCATAGGTTTGTAGTTATGGCATTTTAAAATGCACAATATCTCAATTCTCCCGATTGGTATCTAGGTTGTAAAGATGAATTGCTTGCTGGATGCATATTACAGTCTCTGCTGAAGGAATAAATATAAATATAAATGCTGATAATCGTAAAGATTTGTAAAAAATCACCTTTGGTCATTTGATGTTTCTATCTACAAACTAATATTCAAAGGGTTCTTGAGATGAAACAAATAACTAAAAGCAAACAAATAAAATGAACAACACACATTAAACAAAATATAATAAACAGTGCACACCAAACACAACAAACAATGCACAGCAAACATAAACAGCATACAAACCAAACATAAAAACAACAAACCTCAGATTCAACATCATAAATGACACACATAAAATGCAACAATCAACAAACATAAACAACAAACAAACATAAAAAGCAACACACTCTAAACAAAATAATAAACAGTGTGCACCAAACACAACAAATACAGTACACCAAACATACACCATAACAACAAACCACAGGTTCACCCTAATAACCAATGCACTTGAAATGCAACAATTAACATACACCAAACATAAAAACAACAGTGCACATAAAACACAGTGCACTAACCAAACATAATTAAACCAAAAATAACAAACAGACCACCCAAACATCAAATAATAAAAGATGTACAAACAATAAATACAAAAATAGAATAAATAATGAATGAATGAATGTTAGTAATGGTCCTTCCACCAATCACAATCATCAGCAGCTGAAACTTGTAGCTCTTCCTTTATCTGTTTCTCTCCTGTTTTTCATTTCTTTAAAGCACATCTAACTACAGCTCATCACCACTTTATGCCCCCTCCTCCTCTCTCTCTCCTGGGCTCTTGCTTCTATGCAAATGTGCCTTCTGAAACAATACTGAGAATCTTAGCCGGATAAACACACATGGCGTGCATTTACAAATCAATACTCAGAGCTCAGCAGGGCTGTGCATTAAACATGAGCTGTTCCACAGAAAAGCAAAGTCACTACTAGCCCTCCTATCAGTCTGCTCACCGTCCAGCCAGTGGGGGAGACTACCCACAATGCACTGCAGGAACACAGTGTCACACTGTAAAGTTACAAGACTGACAGTGATACTGTTAAGTCATTACAGAAATGACTGGCATTTTGACTCCAGAGGACAAAATGGTTTCGGATGCAGTAGCTCAAATAATGAAATAGCATAAAAAAGAAGAAATAGGGGTCAGTTTCTTTACACCGAATATCGTTAAGCCATTAATGAACATTATACAATGTATCCCAGATCAGCAGTTATATATTCATATATGGATGGGTATAAAAAATTCAGAGTTAAAGTTTTATGAAAACTATTTGAATGTAAATGAACTTGTGATCTTTTATGCACCGTATAACTAGATTTTTACGTTTATAAAAGAAAATGGTGCTTGGCCATGCAAAAAAGTCATAGCCACCATTCTTAGACTTAAACTCTTTAAAATAAAGGTTCCTTATTGGCATCTATGGTTCCACAAAGACCTTATAACATACATGGAACCTTTCCAAAGTTCTTTTACAAACTGTTCACTGAAAGGTTCTATAAGGAACTCAAAATAAACTCTAAAGAACCTTTGTCCACTATATAGAACATTTTGTACAATTGAAAGATTCTTCGTGGAACCATCAATGTCAATAAAGAACTTATAACACAATATAACTTTTTTGTTGTTGTTGTTTTGGAATGGTTCTTCTGTAATTACGTGGTGCTTATTTTCATGTATCGTCAATATTTTGGTATATTTTAGAACTCATAAATTATGAAACATTTTTTAGTTTAGTATAGATAAGTTTTTGTACTAATTTTGCATGTTTGTTTGTTTATTTATTAATATATTTTGCTTTTGTAAGAATGGGAATATTCTAAAAGCTTCTGTAACATTTTTAAATATTCTGGAATAATCTAGTGCTTTCTGGAACGTTGTGAAACTAGTCAAAAAAGACACAAATCATCCAATATACACTTCTGATGTTTTGGACGACTCACTTTTGCTAACAGTTTATGTCAAATAGTTGTTTATGTTGTTAGCTCAGTATTATGCATGTACCATGTAAGTTTTATGCATGAATAATAACTGATTTTTCCCCTTACAAAATAATTAAATAAATTCACGGTATATGTACAGTACATGGTAATCATATATCAAAGAACCACACACTGTATAATCATATAAGGTAATCTCTGAACCAGGCGCAGCACTTTAATTATTAAGTTATGAAGTGTTATCATGATGCTTAATGGTTTCTATCTACAAGGACTTTAATGGTACAAAGTTAGAGGCTTTCTCACTAATTAGTTCAAACCCTTGTTGTGTGTTAATGTGTGTGAGTTTTTTGAAACTATCTCCCTGCAGCTTGTGCCAAAGCTGCACCGCATCTGGTCAATTAAGTACAAGTGATTCATGTGCCAGCCTCAAATCTCTACTTTCAGGATTTGCTCATTATACCAAGTTTTTGAGAAATGACAAAAGAGTGAGGCATAATAATCATAATAGCTTATTTTTTTTGTTCATTTGATAATAGAACTTGGCAAAGTTCTATGGAGATAATTACAATGCTTGCAAGGCAGCACTGAATTGATATTTCTCCAATATTCTGTTTCAGGTTTGTTCTAAATCTCTAACTCAAAATAACAATCTTCGTCGGTTAGTTTCATCCAATTGTTTAACATGCAAACTCTGTTTAAACTTTGCAGATAATTTCAGCCTTTTTTTTAATGATTGCCATTTAAAATGTAACTAACACAGCAAAGAAACCATGGTGATATTTGCAGACCGATTTTCAACTGGTCTTTTACTTTAAAATCTAGTTTTATAAAAGCTCCCAGAGGAACCCTGAACATGCAAGAAGTAACTGAATGTTCTCGCCTTCCCCACCGTGAGTGCGAATGCTAGTTTGATTAGTGCTATTTTTATGCATGTCTCATCATAGCATATTGTATTTACGCTATGAAAATGCTAATATGAGTGAGAAATCCTGTGGAGACTCGTCTCCGGTTCATGGACACTGAATGGAGTGAAAACTGTCAGAGGCTGTTTGTTACTCAGAAGAACTTCTGAGAGGAGAAAGATCACAGGAATACTTATTCCCTGAGGCATGTTTCAGATGACCGGAATGGTCAATGAATATGGGGATGTGGAATATCTGTGTTTACCAAACAGGAGACTGCTTTTAAAGAAAAATGTAATAAATAGACCTTAATTCATTCTTAATAAATTATTGTCATTTTACTGATCAAATCAAATCTAATCAATTTTTTTGAAAGTTCCCTTTCATCAATTGTTAGTGTATTGTTAGTACATTGATATGCAGTTTCTAGGGTGCTGTGAGCCAATGAAATTTTAAGGCACAAAGGTGCAGGACAACTTAAACACTAAAGTTAAATGCTTAGGACTAAATTTTTTTTTTGCTCAGATATGTAGTAAAGCGGTCCTAAAAAACAGTAACTGGACACATAAGCCCCAATTAAAAATATAGGAATGTACTTATATTATATAACAAAACGATTTTAAAAAGTAGTGTTTATTTTAAAGGAGCACAAACACAATTTTCAATCAAAACATTTCATAAAATGAAATTTGTTTGGTTCCATAATTTGAAATATTAAAGATATTGAATAGAATTGAAACTGAACAGAAAGTGTCAAATTGAATACAAACTTTTTTTGGCTGTCAAACTTTGTGAAACTACACTGATGTTATTTGAACAATTGAACTGACTTTATATATCTGTGAAAACTGACCTTGAGATTTGTTACTGAGACTTGAGATTCCAAAAGAATAAAACAAAAATGTAATTATTATTTTTTTAATCTCATAATCAGTTATAGTTACTTTTTTATGGACTTCATGATTACAAATGATTCACATTAATTAATCTACTTGTTTTCTGTTTGTTTATTATAAAAAAAAAAAAAAAACCTTGCTGCATGTACTGCGTTAGGCTAACTGAGACTTGCCATAGCACTTACATATTATTGCTCTTTTGTTGATTTTGATTGCTTCTATTGTCCTCATTTGTAAGTCACTTTAAATAAAAGCATCTGCTAAAAGACTAAATGTAAAAAAGAATTAAATATATATATATATATATATATATATATATATATATATATATATATATATATGTATGTATTATACAACTATAATACAACATAAACAAGGTGATTCAAAAAGAGTTGTAATACATAACCTAAAATGAGTAATCTAGATATCATCACTAACTACGATTTTTATCATGTAATTTGTAATCATTAACACACTTTGATTTGTAAGTAATCTACCCAGCACTGCTTAAATGTCCAAAAAAAAAAAAAAAAAAAAAACTTTCATAAAAAAGGTTAAAGATTTTGAGGTCCCACATTATGGCTTTTGTTATTGTTGTTTTTAGCTACTTTGTATTGTTTTCATGTTGTATTGTAATGTTTTTTTTATATATGCATGTTATCTAGTCTGTACTAAATTGCCTGTTTTTACTCTGAATTAGATTTATTTTATCTATACATTGTTCCATTTAACTCTTTTAATTTTCTGCATATTATTTCATAAGTAAGGCTTTACAGGGTATAAGTGCATTGTCTCTAAATGTTAGTGCATAGTAGTTCGAGTAGTACTTTTGCCAATGCCATGTCATCCGATCTTCACAACTTGGTCTCATAAAAATATATACCTCTGTACACTTTCTGTGCGGCACCGTTTTACGTACTTTACTGCACGTTTCGCCGCAGTTTCAAAGAGAAATGTCCACTGAGTGGCGCTAAAACACAGGTTAAATACGTGAACCCTGGCACGTTTTTATTATGTTGATATAGGTACGTATTGCTGTGTTTTTATTATGTTGATATAGGTACGTATTGCTGTGTTTTTATTATGTTGCTACAGGTAGGCTACGTATTGCAGCGGTTCAGAATTCAAATATCCGGGGTCTGTCCCTAAATGTTAATCCTCTATCGTGTTGGAAATATGCTCTACAACAAACCCATCCCAAATGCAAATGCAAAACTGGTATAAAAACGTATTTGTTGATTCATCCGTGCCATTTCAACTTCCTTTTATGTAGATTTGAAGTGTTTTGTCTAACCATAGTTACACGGGATTCGTACCGGAGCTCCTCGCCTCCTACGACTCAGTACTCCGTGAGCTACCGAACAAACCTACCGTCTATGAAAACCCATAGATACGAGGCTGGATATGTGCGATGCTAACATTCCAAAGCATCAGTTTTCAAATCTCCCAGCATATTAATATTGTTTTGAAGTCGTAACATGATATTCTTAAAGTAATTGCGCGATAAATACGCTTTATTAATCAAAACTCTGTAAATTTGTGTGAAAATGAGTAAAAGGTGTTGGAGTTTTACTGCCTGTAGTGTTTGTGTCTTTTGGAAACTGAAACTGCAGTAATATGTAGTTACTGGTACGTATTTCGTGTCTCCCTAAAAAGTGCACCCAGGTACAAAAATGCCATAGGTTGAATCTTCAAGTGTGATTTAAGACATTGCTTTCTTGCATTGTCACTGACATTTATGCTCCTCTACACCAACACCGCCAACACTGAATGAACTATGACACTTCACTAAAGAACGTCGCAACTAAACTTTCAGATGAAACTGTCATTTTGACAGCAGTCACTTTCATAGTATGCACTGTCTGTCAAAGCTCGTGTCTATGTCAAGGTGAACGCTTTGAACTTTTCCCTAAAAGCCTTGTGTAATCGCACAGGGCACATCACACCACAATTCGGTTCATGTTGTCGGCTTGTTATGACAAGAGCATCATTCAGCAAACACTCTTGGCCGTTATCCACAACTTTGATAGAGTGCATCTTAATACGCTCAAACCCTCGCTGGTGTTTCAGCAGTGTTGCATCATCAAAAATCTTCACCACAAGAGAAAACAATAGCTTTTTTGCATGTAGTTCAGGAGCTTTGCAGACTGGTATGTTAAATACAATATCCACTGAGAGTTTGTCTGGTTTGTCTAGTTCACAGATCTCAAAGTCTAACCTGAGGGCTACTAGTCGGGTGGTGCAGTTCATCAATTACGTCAAATGGATTTTGCAGCCATATATTTTGACTATGAACAGTTACCGATGCATGACAGGCCTTTTCAGAGTTTCAGAACGATTCATATCCAGCATACCGCTCTGCATGTTTAGTGAACTACTGACGCCTGAGATTGTGTTCCTGGAGAACTGCAGCACACAGGACATTGCAGAGCAGGTCATTTGCAAGAGTCAACAAGGCAAAGCAGATCACAAAATGTATCTCACCCAATTTTACACAGAATATTCTACTTAAAGTGCTACAGAAGAGGTCAAACATCTCAAACAGTTAGATAGCCTCAGCATTATAAACAACACTGACGTACAAAAGATGGGACTGCTATACACTAACATAAATTACAAGCTTATAAATCATTATTATTACTACAAATTATCATGGTTTTGGTTAGAAAATGACATAGTTTCTTTTTACCAATCCTAACTGGTTAATAGTGACATTCTCGCTCATCTGAGTAAACCAGCATCTTGTAGTGAACTTAAGTATTAATATTACTGTTATAATATATATATATATATTTTTTTTTTTTTTTTTTTTTTTTTTTTTAAACAGTTACTCCAAAAATGTCAATTCTTGAGAAATATAATATGTACAAAAGAAAACTATTTTATTTCAGTCAGGAAATAAATAAATAAATACTTTTATTAAGCAATGATGCATTAAATCAATCATAAGTCATGGTAAAAACATTTATATTAATATATTACTATAGACATTGATGTTACTATACACTGTATATATACTATATACAGCAAATGTACAAAAAGTGTGTAATATATACTTTTTTAGCTTCCTATTCATCAAAAACTCCTTCTATAACTATATCTATCTATAGATTATATCTATCTATAGCATATATATATATATATATATATATATGCATACTATAGATAGATATAAATATACATATGAAGAGTTCCATTGCAAAAGCCTCTAAAAGGCATCTTGGTCAAAAATGAGATAACAATACTGAGTGAATGCTCTCCACACATAGTATATGATATCAAGTACTTTCACTTCAAATGCGCTAAATCCCAGCCTCAACTCATTCAGAAGTACCAGTACTTACATAGAAACCTATACATAGTAGCCAGAAAGAAATGCTAATTTTAAAGAAAAATGTCAGACGTCTTTTGCAACTGAACTCTTCATATATATATATATATATATATATATATATATATATATATATATATACACACACACACACAGTTTCT